>VWZE01014340.1:822514-882169 GCA_013396675.1 Eubucco bourcierii | reverse complement strand
TTCCCTTGTCCACTGTCGCTGTGACTTCATCATAGAAAGCCACTAAATTTGTCAGGCAAGATCTGCCCTTGGTGAAGCCGTGCTGGTTCCCACCAAAGTTAGTCTTTAGATTTAACTTCAGATTTAGTGTCAACTTTAGATTTAGTGGTATGTGATCTAAATATTGCTTCTTTTCTCCAGTAGCAAGTCTTCCTGGTTCACCTTTTGAAGCACGTTCTTGTCGCTCTTAGGGATCCATGGTGTTAAAGATATGCTAATATCTTTACTAAAGATCATAGAATGGTAAGGTTGGAAGTGATCTCAAGGATCATCTAGTTCCAACCCCCTGCCATAGGCAGGGACACCTCCCACTGTTACAGGTTACTCAAGGCCTCATCCAACCTGGCCTTGAACACCTCCAGGGAGGGAGCAGCCACAACCTCCCTGGGCAACCTGTGCCAGTGTCTCACCACCCTCACTGGAAAGAACTTTCTCCTAACATCCAGTCTAAATCTCCCCTCTGCCAGTTTAAACCCATGATATACTAAAAGTATACCCGTAAGATGCTAAAAATACTAAAATACACTGAAAATTCAAGTAACTTATAATGTTTTAGAGCTAAGATGTGGTATTACAGATATCAGCTACCAGCTGAGGACTTTGAAGAGAAAGAGTCATTTCACTCTTCTCCATTTGCATGGTGAGTCATTTGGGTAAATCATTGTGTTTTCCCCATCTGTTAGAGAAAAAGTCATCATGTGTTGTGGGTTAGCTAGGAAAAACCCATTTATAGGGACCCTAGGACTAATACAGTTACTGCTCTATCTGGCTTTGGGTTGTTGGGCATGTTATTTATTTAAATTAAGGCTGTATGAGAGTGAAAATAAAAGGTGGTAAGATACTGAACAGGAGCAGATAAGGTCTCATGTAGGTCAGTGTTTTTGTTCTTACTGACACTAAATTTTGGCTGCTGCAAATAATAAAAAGTCCTAGAGACTCATGGATACAAGAAACATGAAACATGAAGTGCAAGACCCTTCTTTCAGGCTTCCTCTCTTTTGCAGTATGCCATTAATTTTTCAGAGTAATTTTTAGGGTTACCAGAGGATGCTGGGCAAACATGCACTTTTTCTTAACATTTTATTCTCCATTTAAGTCCCATTTGGCCCATCACTTCTCTGTTCCTTGCTGGAGATTTAAAGAATATGTTAGTTTTTGGCACAAGCTTTCTTGTTTAAAGTAACCAATGCATTTTACAAATATTTGCTCACCCATATCTATGTTTACATTCAATATTGGTAGTTCATCATCAGGTGATGAAGTAGACCTTGAAGAAAGGTAGTTTTTCATAAGCAACCCAGTTTTTTTTGGGACCCAGAGAAGCTATTCATGATCAGAGGGCTGGAGCACCTCTCCTACGAGAACAGGCTGTGAGAGTTGGGGATCTTCAGCCTGGAGAAGCAAAGGTTTCGAGAAGACCTTGTATAAACTTTCCAATATCTGAAGGCCTATAGAAAGGCTGGGGAGGGACCATTTACAAGGTCTTGTAGTGACAGAAAGAGGAGTAATGGGTTTAAACTGGCAGAGGGGAGATTGAAACCGGATGTTAGGAAGAATTTTTTTGCAGTGAGGATGGTGAGGCACTGGCACAAGTTGTCCAGGGAGGTTGTGTATGCTCCCTCCCTGCAGGTGTTCAAGGCCATGTTGGATGAGGTCTTGAGTGACCTGTTTTAGTGGGAAGTGTCCCTACCTATAGTGATCTTTGAGGTCCCTTCCAACCTAAGCCATTCTGTGATTCTATTCTAATACCAAGAGATCATACTACCACTGATACCTTTCTTCAAATATATCAAGTTCTAAAATCTTAACCAGTTCCTTCTTTGTTTATGGTGATGAAAGAGTATTTTCCAACATAAGTTGCGCTTACAACAGTATAAGATGCTCCGTGTGTTCCCAGGATCTTTTATTTTCGTTATCCTTTTCACAAAGACAATGTCTTCATCTTACACCTGAGGGCTTTGCACTGGCTTTGGAAACTGTGTTCAGGCTCATTTATCACTGACAGCTACCAGCTTGAAAGTAGCTACTTCCTTTGGATCCAAATATTCTTCTGACAGGATTAATGGCCTCATCTTTTAAGAAATTAGCTATACCTCCATTTCCTCTTTCCATCCAAACAGCATTTCTGATACTAATAACATCAGCCAGAGCAAAAGAGGAGATAAAAGCACTGGTGGCAGAGTTCCACGTGTGAAGGAAGGTGTCAGAAAATCTTGGAGGGCTCATCCGAAGTTTGCATCAAAATTAATAACTGTCTTTGTCATGTAAATCAGCTTGGAACTCTAATGTATTTACCCTGAAATTTCATCAGGAAAAAGTTAAGCTGAGTGTTTTGTGTTGGAAATTCTCAGAGCATTTAATTTCTGCGCGGCCAGAATGATGATATTTAATGTATCTCCACAGGTTACAAACAGAGGCTGATAACTGAGTTCAGGCACTTCTGGGTTTTTTCTTTCTTTTGTTGTATGTTGCTGAGATGTGAAAGAGTTTGGGGCCTGCTTTGTGCTGGGATTCCCCAAGGAGAGCTGCATAAGGACAACACATGTTGGTCTGGCATTTCTTCCAAGCTGAAACATTAAGATTTAACATGGATTACATTAGGGCTATCCTACAATCATGCTTCAACTAAACTCTTACCTATTTTGCCAACAGGAAAGAATAAATGGAAAGTATCTAAAGAAACAAGGGTCTTCCCCAAATGGCTGCCTTCATTAAAAAAAATATATATAATTTTGACATATGGATATCAATTAATGCTTCATCTTCCTATTTGAACAGTTAATCTCAAAAAGAAGGAGTTTGCCTTTATAAAAAATGTGCTAGGTATAGCTGGAACAAAAATATAATTAATTGCAGATAATAAAGTTTTCTCCAAATATGAAAATGCAATTTTGGAACTGTCTGATGTTCCGTGCTGGCCTAGTACTGCTCCTATGGAAGGATAAAACCAGAGTTAGCTTTTCTGTAGGTTTCACAAAGCTAATCTCTTGCAAATACCTTACCCCAAAATCACTTACAGAAATATTGCCACATATTCAAAGAGCTATAGCTTTGGTTCTTATGTGTAATCTTTTAATGGTGTTGGTAAAAACTCTTGAAATGGCCTTATCCTAAAGCAAAAGTTTCCAAAATATGGCATGTCAGGCATAGACAAAGAGAAGCACAGTTTAGTATGGCCCTATTACTGCTTCTGGTGCTGCCTCCAGCTTTAGAGCTACTCCTGGTAAAATATCTGTGAACCCTTGGGCAAAAATAAGTATTTTCTGGGGAACAGTAAATATTAACATGTAGGAAAGCAATGTCTTGATACAAAAACCTGTATCTCCTGATAGAGATATCCAATTTATCAGCCTCCCTCCTTGTGGCATAGCATAGAACTGCCTTGACTTGCAAACAAAAACGGTGGGAGGAAACCCCTTACAAATCAGGGCAGACAGTTGTCTTGGCACACATGAATCATTTTAGAATGCTCACGTTCCTAATGCAGTAATTTTAATAACAAAATACGTTCCCCATGCAGCGTGGTGTTAAATGTGTGCAGCTCTTTAGAGGAGAAGGACTGCAGGCAGCCACATTTAAATTGTGGGGCTTTTCTGGGGTGAGGCTGCAGAAGAACTGATCAGTAAAGCAAGAAATCACTGCTGTAGCGTGTAAGGAAAAGAGGTAATAGGGATGCTGCTACCTGAGGAAAAGGGCAAATCCTCTTACAGATAAGGGAAGAGAGAGAGCTGTAAGGGGAGAAAAACATGTAAGGAAAGATTAGAGTTTTTTTAAAAGTGGAAAATTATTTAACATTGAAGTTGTATCTCAAGCCAGACCTGTCTATCCCAAGCCCACCGTACGTTGGTAACCTCAACTTGGCGGCCCGCGCTGTTTCTCTTAGATAACAAGGATATGCAGATAGGGAGAGGCACAAAAATAAATTAGAAAAGGATTTCTTTAATGCTTCTAATAATGTATTGGGACATGATTATCATAATGAATCTTGTAAAAGGAATTCAGTGTTTCCCCTTTCATATGATGTATTTCTGACCTTAACCCACTTGATATGCGATTCCTATTCAGCAAAGGTGCCCATAATAGAGGGGCAAGAAGGATGATCAGAGTTCAAACAATAGGGTTAGAAATGCAGAGCAGTGGGAAAAAGCTTCCATTTTCCCATAAGCGGGGGCATAGAAGATACTGCAGCCTCAGCTCTGCAGTATCTTATGAACAAACAAATTATGCATGAGTTTGCTCAGGGGACTACTCAGCTACTCAACAATAATGGGTAATTGCCCTCACAAACTTATCCTCATATCACTCATACACACCAACACTTACACTGAAAAGAAAAGACGCGAAGAACAAATTTCAATATAAACCACATTATTATTATGAAAATGACACATTTCCATTTAACCCTTTTCTGACAAAAAGAACTCACTGCCTTTCAAAGCAAAAGGGGCTAGGAAATGTTAAGCGTTAGTCTCAGTATTTTCCCTTGGAAGGCACACTCAAGATTGTTTTACTTGGCACATTCTGTACTCTTCATTGTAGCAAAGGCTTGCGGGTATCTAATGACACAATCACAGAATGCCATAGAGATTTGGAACAAAATCCCCATCTTCGATACAATTCAGCAGATTCACGCCATATGGAAATCCTGCTGTTTAATGTAACACCATTAAAAGCCACATATTGCTAAATTCATCTCTCAAAGATTTTCGCAAAAGTTGCAGGAACAATATTATTTCTGAGTTTTTAACCTTTATTCAGCCTCCAGCATTCTTGAGAGTCGAATGCATGTTTCATAACTAGAAATCTAACTACTTATGCTGGTGGTATTTTGATTTCCCAAACATATGCAGTAATATAATGGTCTTTTCTCCTTCATAAAGAACTAGTAAGTTACAGCTTGATCAATAACTGGGAAAGAGATGAGCCATAGCTAGAGCTTAGTGTTCTAAAATGTGATACATTAACTTTAATTTATTCTGTATATCTTCACCCTAAACATCTTATAGAATCATAGAATCATAGAATGGTAAGGTTGGAAGGGACTTCAAGGACCATCTAGTTCCAATGTCCTGTCATTGCAAGACCTTGTCAATAATCCCTCCCCAGCCTTCCTGTAGGCCCCCTTCGGATACTGGAAGGCTACTATAAGGTCTCCTGGAAGCCTTCTCTTCTCCAGGCTGCAGAGTCCCAACTCTCTCAGCCTGTCCTCATAGGAGAGCTGCTCCAGCCCTCTGAGCATCTTTGTGGCCTTCCTCTGGACCCACTTCGACAGTTCCATGTCCTTCCCGTGCTGGAGGCTCCAGAACTGCACACAGTACTCCAGATGGGGTCTGACAAGAGCAGAGTAAAGGGGCAGAATCACCTCCCTTGCCCTGCTGGCCACACTGTTCTTGATGCAGCCCAGGACTTGGTTGCTGTCTGGGCTGCGCTCGCACTGCAGGCTCATGTTGAGCTTTCCATCAACTCAGACCCCAAGGTCCTTTTCCTCAGGGCTGCTCTCCAGCCATTCTCCACTCAGCCTGTATTTTTGCCTACCCAGGTGCAGGACCTTACACTTGGCCTTGTTGAATTTCATGAGGTTGCCCTGGGCCCACCTCTCCAGACTGTCCAGGTCCCTCTAGATGGCATCCACGCCCTCTAGCAGGCAGCCCTGCCTCTGGATGGCAGCCCTGCCCTCTTGTTCATTCCTTATTCCCATTTTGACTTACAACAGTACTTCCAGTTCTAAGTGTCAGATTCCCTGTGACTAAGATTGTGTGCTAACATCTGAAATTGTGAAGCACTTTGATATTTCTGGGCTGCAAATGAAAACATTAATAAAGTTATTTGCTGCACAGCCACCTATATGCATTTTCAGTCCATCCCTTTAGGAAAATCTTCTGTTGGAAGCAAATATTAAGGATGCACAATATGAGCAGACAGAAGGAAATTCTGACTGTGGTGTAGAAGCTTCATCAAAGCTCCCCCAACGTTTTCAGCCACATCTGCACAGGTCTCAGGGCTCCTTAACTGGGTTGCTCATAGGTGCAATGATTTCCTAGCTCCATCTGCTAGCAAGAGTTGCATCAGAGAGGATATAGGAAATGACAGAGATTCCAACCCCTTGTTGCAATGTGTTTCCCCCAAATCCTACCGGAATCTGAAGCAGTGTTTCTATCTGGTGTGAGAATGTGGTTGATGCCACCACAGAGATGCCACAACAATGGAATGTGCATGCTGTTTGCCATGCCTGAAGGAGTATCTTTAAACTTGAAAGTATCTTGTAAGATCTACATACCAGGGAACTTAGAGGTACCTGAGAAGAGTCCTACATAAGCTGCAAGTTGCCTTTTCAGTTAGAACCTATTTCAGACTTATCAATTTTCACTTCCATGTCTAAAAATGGGATGAGGATTAGCAGGATGGTGGAGGCCAGCATCTCCAGGTGTGGCAGTTTTAGCCAGACTTCCACAGAGCCTGCCTTAGCAGGTGCTGAGCCCTCCTGAGCACATGGTGATCACAGGTGTCTAGAGAAGGGCCAACATCTTTCCAAAAAGATCATTCAGGAAGGATTTAAAATCTATTCCAAGTTAGCAAGAGTAATGACAGGCAACTCAGAGCCTGAGAGGTTTTGTAGAGACTTCTGTTGTTTATGTACTATGTCAGGGAAGAGCAAGATGGGTTGGGACCAACAACTTCAGGAGATGATAGAGGAGTTTAGAGGAGTCGGTGGAGCTAAAATAGGAAGGGAAACACAGATAGCTTTCTATCTTTTGTTTGCAAAGCCACAATTTATGAGAATATTGCCCCCAACATACATGTGAAGCTTGTTCTGGTAGATTTTCAGAGAGCGCTTTACACAGCTGTTGGCAGTCTTGTAAGCCTGGGGCTTCTACTCTGGAGTTGCAAGAAGATAATTACTCACTCTCCCATTGTCAATGCAAGCAAAGCTTTATATCTCTTTAGGGGAAACTAGCTTAGCAGCAAACAGTCATAAAAGAGGGGACAGCTCCTTTAGTAAGAAAGACACACTATGAGTAATGAATTACCTGGATGAGAGAGGGCACCAGTCCTGGAAACCTTTCTGGTTTCTGACTGGTGCACTTCTAGCAACTCACAATGTTTCTTTGTAGCAGGAAGCCACTGAAGCTGCATTGGAGGGTTGTGATGACATTTCTATGTCCCTAATATATTTATAACTCAGGACAGAGTACCTGTGTGTACATCTCACATTTTTTCCCCCTAGTACATATGCAGAGATTTAAGCAGGTGAAAATGTGTCCACAAAGGACCATAAAGAAGAAAAGGAGTTATAAGGTAATGCAGCAAGAGCACTGATGCATGGTTATTGAAAGTAAAAATGGTTAACATGTGGAAAGAGGTATATAAATGACTGCAAGCCACTTTTTCAAATGTCTTTCCCTGTTGCTCTTAGCAATATCACTGAATATGATCAAATCGTTTTTCCACTCCTTTGCCACAGTAACTTCTGCAAGTTAACAGCCATCTTAGAAAGAGGGCACAGGGTGCACAGCAGATAATGTACGTTCTGTTGTGTGAATCTCAAACACTCTTAAGGCTCTTCATGTGAGAGTTTAAAACCACTCATGACTGGTTTGCCTTTGCTTCCACTGGTGTTGGTGGCTGAATGTCTTGGGGGCTGCAGGATGAGGCTATTGGCTGCAGGTTCAGTAGCACCCGGTGTGCATCAGATTCCCATGTGTAAGCCTTGGTATAGTTTTAATTTATTTTTAAGAACACAAAGATACATGATTTAAATATTGTGAAATCCTGTATGTATTTTGGCTCAGTCAGTCATATGCCTGTTTACTCACAGATTCCCCAAAATCTGCATTTCCTCAGGCATTCATGTCTTTCAGATTCTTTATGCTGCTTTTTCTGCCTCTGTTATTTCTTAACACCGTGCTGCCTGCTTTTCCTGAGACCCAGTGGAATATGGCCTTGTTTTCTTAGCTTTGGGTTTAGGAAGCATGGTCAAGCAATTCCCTGCTTGACTCCCTAGCCAGAGGACCAAGAACATTTACTGCCAAGGAGGGAAACGCCATTCTGTCCTCCACCTGCCTCCATCTCTCTCTGTGTGCAAAACCAATATAAACCTAATTATGAGCAACATTATAACCACAAGATGAGAATGGCAAATCACATGGAATTACAGAATGTCATGGGCTGGAACGGACCTCAAAAAGTCATCCAGTCCAACCCCCTGCCAGAGCAGGATCTCCTATACCAGATCACACAGGAAGATGTTCAGGCATCTCTCTCCAGTGAGGGAGACTCCACAATACACCTTGCTTGGTGTCTGGCTATGGCTGAGCCATAGAATCACAGAATTCATTGTGTTGAAAGTGACCTAGAAAGGTCATCCAGTCCAACCCTCTTGCAGTAAGCAAGGATATCCCCAACTAGATCAGGTTATTCAGATCCCCATCAAATCTTGAATGTCTCCAAGGATAGGGTCTCCACTACCTCCCAGGTAGGCTTGTGCCCTCCTAAGCCAGGAGCAGGGTCAGAGCTTTCTGACATCCTGAGTGAAAACTGCTTGACTTTAAACTTCTGCAAAGTGAAACAGCTTCCTCCTTAGGTCTTTGCATGAGGTAGATTCAGGCTGCTGGATACTGAAAGGGCCAGGTTTTGGGTTGGAAGTACAAGAGCAGCAGCACAGACAGCTTGCTGAAGGTTTGAGTTTTCCTTCCCTGGGCACTCGCACCCACCTCCATACCTGGGTCCAGCTTTCCTTCTCATTGTGAAGTGAGCAAGCCTATTCCTTTCCTTTCTCTCCACACATAACATCCCAGGGAGCGGGCTGAGCACCTGTGCTGCACCTAATGTAATGGGATTCTGCTTTGGGTGGGAACATCTTGATGTTAATAAAAACAAATTAAAGAGGTTGAACAATTTTGGTTCCCTGGGAAAAGCGGACTGAGGGAAAAAGCACACCTGCAAACTTCAGTAAATGTGGTCTTTCCTGTCATTGAGAAATCTGTCATTGAATTCCCCTTTCCCTCTCTTACAGGAAAGAGGTCTTTTTAAATTTTTTTTTAATAGCACTGGTTTAGGGCACGTGCATTATCAAAGAGTTTGCAAACCTGATTAGGAAATCTATTTAACCTGGTGTCAATTGGCCTCCTTGATGTGAAAATCCGCCCAAATCCTGGGAGAGAGAGGGCAGGCAGTGCCCCAGTCAAGCTTTCTACAGAAACAACTTGGTTGAGGAAGAAGCAGAATGAAAGCTACAGCAACAGTCAAAAAGTGAGTAGAATGTCTCAGTGGAGCATTGAAGGGAATAGATGCGTGCTCTGGTGATGAGATTTTGTTTTAATCATAGTGATAAACCTTTTAATTTTGGTGCAGAGCAACAGTGGCTTTAAAAATAAAATGAGGGGTTTGTGACTAGCAAGAGTCCTTGGTGTTGCTTCCAGAGCATTGCTTGGGCTGTTATTAAAGCCTTGCCAATAGTTTCAAGTGGAACAGCTAATGTTTCAAGTGTTCATAAATAATTGTTTAATGTTCCAAGCACTTTAGGAGCAGGTTTTAAAAACTAGCCTTGTACTGATTATTTCCACTGCTGTAAAAACATTCTTTCAGCAGTACCTTTGTCTGTTACTTAGAGGTTTCTGTGAGAAGGGAAAAAGAGAATAATCACCATCCTCTGTGAGATAGTACAGGAAGATGCACCTAATGTTGGACCCGTGAAAAACCCTGAAACTAGGAGATTTTCCCCCCCTAAAAACTGCCCCAAATGTGGAATATCTTTGTGGTATTGTGAAAGCAGGGCCACATCCATGGCTTGTGTTTGAGTAGTAATCATAGAATCAGAATGGTAACGTTAGAAGGGACCTCAAGGATCATCTAGTTCCAAACCCCAGTCATAGGCAGGGACACCTCCTACTAGAACAGGTCACTCAAGTCCCAGCTCTGCTTCACAGTTGTTGAGGAGTGTGGTGGCATAGCACAAGGTCCTGGAGAGGTGGTGAATTGTCTTGGTTTACCCATCCCTATAGGTGATGTTTTGAATCAGGGTTAGAGGTGAGGTTCTGCCTGGGAAGCTCTTACTGTCTTAAATAGAGCCTGAGGAGAGCCAAGACCTGGGCTTGGTAAAGCAAAAATGCTGTGGTGAAACCAAAGGTTGGAAGCTTGCGAAGGGGTGAAGGCTGTTTGCTGAGGCTGTGCACAAATCAGGGCTGCTGGATGTGAGACACATCTTGGTACTGCTCTGCTTCCCTGGCTGTGGGGAGCAATCCCTCAAAGAGTGTGGAGAGCTAGGTCCAGCCTCGTAGAGCTGGGGGACAGCTGCAGCAACACCTGTGTTGCTCCTGTAATCCTCAGTGTTGTCAGCATGTGGAAATCATGGTGGGAAGAGAGTAGAATATGCAGCTTAAAGTGATTATTTTGGTCAAGGTTTGCACTTGTAATGGTTTTAGTTGCTCAAACCAAGGGTTTTTGTTTTGTTTTTTGTTTGTTTGTTTTTGAACCCAAGTTGCATACTGGGGTGGGCAAGGAACTTTTATTATTAGTAAGATAGGTTGGAAGACACACTGGCTTTTCTGCCAAACATTCAGAGTAGTCCAGAGGAAGCCTTGCAGTTTCACATCCCTGCAACTTTCTGCTATTTTTTGGAGTGCTTTCCCCTGAGATGATGCTTTAATGCTGTTTTACTGTTGCGTATATCATATTTACTTCCGATGGCTGAAATTCTACTTTGAAAAGTTCTAGATGAGTGTGTATCCAGACACACAAATTTGAATGGGTTGGAAATTTCTGTTTAGTGAGCAGGGTGAAGACACTTTGAATGTGTGCATACATCTACTTATCAGTATATGTTTATGAAAGTCTATAGAAACATATATAGGATCTTATAAAGAATAGACACAGATGCATCAATCCTCATGTGAATGAGGTTTATCAAGGCTGGACCCTACTTAGCTCTTACCCTCCTCTGAGGGTTTCACTAGCAGTTCTTCCACTGCTGAAATATCTTCCCCATTGTTTACCATTATAATTTGGAGATAAAAAAGCGTCACTTTATTTCTACTGTTTATTAGAAATAGGTCATGGCATAAGACGGGAAGCATGTGCAACCACCAGACACCATATCATTTGACACTTTTTGTAGTGTTTTGGGGTGGGTTTGGTTTTGGGTTTGTGGGTTTTTTTGTGTGTGTGTGGTTTTTTGTTTTTGTCTTTTTTTGGTGGGGGGAGGTGTGTGGTTTTGTCTTTTTATTGTCATGGTTGGTTTTGTTTGATTTTAGGGTTTTTTTTTCCCCCCTGTAATAGGTGTGTCTTTTAAATATCCCATTGGTTATCTGGGCAGTGGTCATTTGACCTTTTCAGGTGTGGAGAGTTAAGTAAGTAGTGGACTGGGTTGGCAAGAACATGTTTGGCGAGGGATGGGAAAAGGAAATGGAGAGGAAGCAGGGGAAAAAGAAGGGAGGGAGGAATCAGGGGATAAAAAAAGAAGGGAGGAATCGGTAAGAAGCTTTGGAGGCCAATTGTCTGCTGTGACAAGTAGCTGAAGCCAGCAGCAGTCCCGCTCGGGCCGCATTATTCCTGCTTGGCTGCCCTCTGCCGGCAGCCCTGCTCGGTGCAGGGCGGCCTGGCTGCGCACCGAGGCCGGATCCGACCGCGCAGAGCTCCGCGCGTCTCCGCGTGGGAGGGACATGGCTGCTTTAATTAAGCATGAGAAACAGCCAGCGTTTGTACAGATCAAAGAAAACAATTATGCATGATGGTTGACCAGAAAACAATTGACTATTATTGAACGAGAGCATTGCTCTAATTAATCCACAAGATATACCCGCTGCTAAATGAGGTGGAGAAAAGGCTCACGACTAGATTTAACTCCAGAGCAGAATATAGCTGAGGCAAGGGGGCAGTTTATGACTCAACACAGTAAAATTTCTGCTTGTAAATGTGATTGCTAACATTTTTTCCTTTTTTTTTTCAGTCACAATTTTCCTAACTTGCAAATGAATCTGAAATATGTAGAACTAATAGTGTCTGTCGTGTAAAATGAATGCATGTTTTTCTCCTTTAAGGTTTTATTTTTAACTGTCTCTAGTAAAAGTGCATTAGTCATATTTATCTCGCTCATGAAAGAGCCTCTTTCTGGAACTCGCTTTGGGTTTAACCCCTTTGAGGTTATCTACAGTGTCAGCATGTTATCTATTTTAGGACATCAGTGCCTGTCCCTAACTCGTTATGGATGTTTTATTGACATTTGAGAGGCTGTGCTCTTTTAAGGAATAAACATAAATTCAACAAGAAACAGCAGAATGTCACCACTGTCCTGTTCACGGTCAAGCAATCTTAGAAATGCACAGGGAAAATTAAGGCTGAGGAAAGCAGTGGTGAGAAGGGAGTGTTGCTTCCTTCATTCTTACTCCAGTGCTCCCTTTTCCCTCCTCACTGTTTCCATTCCCTCTTATATCCCTCAGTTTAAAAGCTGGATGATTGTTACCTGTGACCCTTAGATTTCTTATTCCCCGTTACATTTACACGGAGAAGATTATTAAATCTGCGGATAGAATTAGAGGCCAAACTAAATTCTTTTGTATTGATATAATCACAGGAGTCATTTTGAACATGATGGATGTAACCTGAGTGCAGAGTACATCCAGGATGTCTAAAAAGCAGATGCTGTATGAGTATTTATGAAAAAAAAAATAAAAATCTGTGTGCTCTTAAGATGTCACGCATAATCCGCACTGTGTGTCTCTTCAGTGTCACAAGCACATTTACATAGATTGTCATGAATTTCAAATTGCACCTCAAATCAATGCCAGAGTAAAATTACCTTCAAACACAATGCAGCCTTCCTTTAAGAGTTAATCAGATAGGTCTCGCTCTGTTTGGAGGTAGAGGCAGCCCTCCTGTGACACTCGGCTCTCCCTCCTCACAGAGTGCTGACATCAGGTGCCCCAACATGTTTGTAGCGCCTCCATGGACCGAGTGCCAACAGTCTTTGGTGCCACCTTATACACTCCTCACAAAGCAAAGCATGAAGGCAGCGCATTATGAATGCAGCTGTCTCCTTAAATGGGGCCAGCAGGGCCTCCAAAGGGTAACTACTGTGTAGGTGCTTAGGGATCTGTTTTGACAAACCATTCGTAAACATCCCTTGGGGACTTTGCTCCAACAGGTACGAGAACTCTGAAACAAGCATCTTCCCAATGCTGTAATGTTGTTTGCCATCACCTAATTGCATGGGCCTTGATTGTGGAGGAGGATGCCTTGAGTGTGATGTCTCTGATTTGGTCAAGCCATAAAAGGCTAAATGTGGCCTTAAACATGGCCTTGTTCCAACTCCACTAGTTGCAAGCATTCACATTGGGCTAAGGCACAATCAGCAAGACCTCTTCATTGTGGGGAGACAAAAGGAACCAGAGATTTCACGAAGACCACTATGGCAACTGGCAGGAACAGCTGAGTCATATGATCCCAGGATTCTTGACATGTCCCAGAGCATGTTGCACCGCTCCAGAGATTAAATGCTTTCATTATGCCTAGAAACAGCATTTAGGTGGTGTAATGGATTTATTTCTGGAAAGAAACCATACAACTGAAGCAGTTTCTTGTGGCAGATTACCAGTTACAAGTGCAGCAAATCATGGTGTATTCAATATTTTGCCATGGGTCTCCTGCGGTCTCTCCACCAGTTCCTTTCTGCAAATATTTGCCTCCAGAAGCAGGCTTATAGCAAAGGTGGCCATTCCAGCCTGAGCCTTAAATTGCCACATGAACTGAGGGCACCATGACTCCTTCTGTAGCCTATGGGAAGGAAAAGGAGGAATGTTTGGGCCGATGGCATTGCAGTGATGAGAGACATGTAAATGCCAGCAATGCTATTTAGCATTTCTCAAGCAAGAGAATGGGCCAGCAGATACGTCGTGGATGCTCGCCAAGCATGTAGGGGGACATGTTGTTAACTTGCTGGTGGCTGCTGTAGCCAAGAAACCGAGTAGCCATGTAGGGACTGTGGCGGGCGGGAGAGAGAGAGAGGAGCACATGTAGAAATAAGGCTTCTCACTCAACAAATTCTGCTGTTTGCATGCAGAAAAAGAGGTATTTTTGCAAGCGGGGACTTAGGAACAAGATGAAATCTTCCCACTTTTATCAGCGAGGCAGTTAGTGACAAGCACATGGTAAAAAGCTCAAATTCTGGTGTAAATTATAATGGAAATAACTGAACCCACAGAAAAACTGGAATTGCAAATATTAGGAAGTCATGGCTTTATGGACTGACAAACTGGGGAAAGCATTCATTCTGAGGATTTTTTGGGGTGCAGTTTAGCCCTCAGTGCACTATCCTCACTTCATGGATTTGCTGCAGGTTGAGACATCTCTGTTAAGAAAGACTACTGGCATTTTATGTGTACAGAAAATAATTATCTTGATCACTTAGCACATCTAACTATGCAGGGAAGCTGACCAGGACCAGGACTCCTTGTCCCCTGAATGTTCTGGAGATCAGCCCTCTGCATACTTAGCTGCTCACCTGAAACTATGGAGAACTTCTTTTTCCTTTCCCATCACATTTTAAAAAATGCAGAGAGCTAAAAGGGAGTGTTTTGTTCCATCCTTAAGGTAGCCACAGTTTGGTGGTAGGTGAAGTAATGACTATATATAGTCACTAAAGTGCCTTTGGATAGCACTGGAGAATAACTGCTGTATAAATTTAAGGTATTATTATTATTAAGGTATTATTATCGTAACTTTGCCGCAAGTTGCAACGAGACTGTTAAGAATTACCTTGGAGCACCTAATACTGGCACAGCTGCAGAGTTTAAAGTTCTATTTCTGTCAATATTGTGTTAATTTTATCTGCTGCTTTTGATTAAACAAACTTATCTGGAACAATTTCAGTAGCCGATTTTCTAAATAGAAAAGGCACTAATAAGTGAACATCAAGCTGCACCCCTCTGGCATCCAGAGAAAGGAAAATCTTTCATGAACAAATCAGATGTGGTCACACTGAGTCCTAAACACTGTTCAGCTACCATCATGCTGATTTAATCAATCCTCACAAGGTTAAAAAAAAAAAAAAAGGTAGAAAGTGGAGAATAATATGCCTGATGAGGAGATATTGTCATGAAATGCGTTGGGATAATTTAGTGGGGAATGAAAGTACTATGGATAAAAGTGAGTCAGAAAGCATGAAAAACACCAAACATATCAGAACTTGTGTATAATATCAAACGAGGGCTGAACAGCCTTAATCTGTGCTGCACAGGTAAAGGGACAAATTTTAGGAGATTGGCCTATGAATCAGTGGGGTCAGGAACTGGTGGAAGAGTTAAATGATGGCAGTAGTGTGGGCATTGAAGGGAAGGTGGCTCTGCAGCTGCTACTTCTTACTGATTCATTAAAAAGCTTGAAGAGGGAACTCTTGGAGTCAGGAAGCATGTGGAGTGGGTGTCTTGTAACTGTGATCCTGTGCATTTGTTGGACTGCTGGCTGTGGAAGCTGAAATAAGGTCCCCAGTATTCTAGTATGAACCATTGAGGGCTGACCTATGATATATCTGCTTTGCCCTCAATGTGCAAAGCCATAGGTCAGCCTCTGTGGACTTGCAGTGTCCTGGTTAAGTTGTCTTCTTCGTGCATGATGATGTAAGTTTCAGAAAGGTAGAAGGGTGTTGCAAGTTCTGATGGAAGGGTAGATGCAGTTAGGTAGTCATGTTTAGACTACAGTCTGAAGGTGAAGAGAAGCTCACTGCAATTTGTACTTTAACCTTTTGTTGGTAAGGCTGATCTGAGATAGGCATTTGGGCCATAGATATTAATTCAGGTAATAAGATCTCAAGCAGAATGTAGGTAAAATCCTTTTAGCTACATGGGTCTGAGTGATTTGTGCAATGGAGGGGTGCCAGGAGACAGAATCATAGAATGGTAAGGTTGGAAGGGACCTCAAGGATCATCTAGTTCCAACCCCCTCCCACTAGTACAGGTTGCTCAAGGCCTCATCCAACCTGGCCTTCAACACCTCCAGGGAGGGAGCAACCACAACCTCCCTGAGCAACCTGTGCCAGTGTCTCACCACCCTCACTGGAAAGAACTTCCTCCTAACAACCAGTCTAAATCTTCCCCTCTGCCAATTTAAACCCATTGCCCCTTGTCCTGTCATTGCAAGACCTTGTCAATAGTCCTTCCCCAGCCTTCCTGTAGGCCCCCTTCAGATACTGGAAGGCTACTATGATGTCTCCTCAAAGCCTTCTCTTCTCCAGGCTGCAGAGCCCAAACTCTCTCAGTCTGTCCTCATAGGAGAGCTACTCCAGCCCTCTGATCGTCTTTGTGGCCTCCTCTGGACCCACTCCAGCAGTTCCATGTCCTTCCTGTGCTGGAGGCTCCAGAACTGCACACAGATACTCTTTATACTGGCAGATAATGCTGCGTGTGTGTGAACAAGAAGTGGATCTCTGTTGTGATTATCCCATCCTGTTGTGTACCACCAGATGTGTTATTGACAGCTACAGAACAGGAACCTGGAAAGAAAAAAAAAAAAAATCAAACCCTGAAAATACAAATGATAACTTAGAGAACAATTGAAATATACCACCTATACTTGTATTACTTATGTGATCCTAACAAATTTTAAAACAGGAAGCAAACAGGACAGATCATCAGCTGATGTTGAATTCCCATACCTTGACTAGCCAGCTGGAGATCAGGTCCATAGTTTTTCTAAAGATGCTATTTTTTTTTCTTTTTTTTCTTTCTTTCCTCTCAGAATGTACACAGGGAGCAGATCTTTTGAGTAGGAAGGTGCCATTTTTACACAGTCACTGTTCAGACCATAGCCACATTTGAAGCCAAAAATAGAAANGAAAAACCTCCAGCAGAACTTTACATTCTCTGACTTTTTAGACTTTCAGGTCTGCTCTCCTGATTACACATTTTCTAGCTGATGACATGCCATCAGCTAAAGATGGATTTTAAACACAAGTCATGTCAAAAGTTTCATTTAACCTCTTCAATGTAACAAGCTGCTGATGGTTTACATTTCTGACAGTAGAGGTAAATTAATCTGTGATGGATGTTTGGAAAGGAGAGAGAAAGCTTTGCAGAGAGCGAGGAAGAAGTAAAATGGTAACTGGTGAAGGCACTGGACATCTTCTGGAGTGTAGTGAGTGGTGGGTGGGATGTGGGTGTGGTGATATTTCTAGATCTGCATCTATAAGTATAGCTATATCACACTCACTGTGTGTATGTATGTGTGTTTTTTAAATAGTTTTCCTTTACACTGTGCTAGTCTGACATTTGATGAGGTAGAATATTTCCAGATGGGTTGGATTTTGGAGAATAGGGAGTAGGTTATGATTTGTCTAATGAAATGTTAATTTTTTTTGGCAGTCAGAAGGGTTTAGGGTAAATCAGCTAAACCCAAAGATGATTAAAAAGGGATTTGTGAAACTTTGGAGTAGTAATTAGTATTAATTGAGACCATCATTATTTTTTTTTGTGATAAAGGTACTATGCATGTGTCGTTGGACAACAAAAAAATGCTAGGCTCATGTTTCTTCTTTCTGGGGGTTATAAAAGTTTGGGGAGGGAGCTCTTGTTAGTAAGTAATCCCAAGAGACATAACATGGTAAAACCTTGACACAAGAAAATTCAACCAGGAGACAGTTGATTTCTCAGCTGGGAGGTACTTTGGGAAGAGATGGCATCTTGCCGTCTCCACCAGGACTTGGTAATAATTCTCACTATTCATGAACAGATGTCTTTGGTTAGATTCCCTAGGTGCCTTTGAATTCATTAAAGGATCTAGGGAATCAAGATATTAATTCTAAATTATTACATATTATAGATTTTATTTTCTGGAAGAATGGGAACGTGGTGAAAAAAGAGGTTGTAGTAGAAGTGGTAAATGATGTCAAGGTAGCATAATCACCAGGATGCTATTATGGCACTTCAGGTAATATTTGGTTAGTTGGTTGGTTTACTGTTTGGAGTTTCATTTTGTTTGTTTTGATGTCAGGTGGGGTTTTTTTGGTGGTTTCTTTTTTTTTTTTTTTTTTGCTTTGCTTTAATGCTGTCTGTCTAAAAGAGTTTGATGAAAATGCAAGTTGTAAATTGTGTATGCTGTGAGACTAAAGTTCTGTAGTTGAAGACGTTCATAAGTGATATTTATCCTTATACTCCAGTGAAAAATAAGTACTATTGCTCTGTTGAAAACAGTATCAGGATACCGATTTACAGCAGATGAGGGTCTGGCTAGCTGACCTGAAGCATTCTGTAATTGCAAGCTGAGCTATTTCATACCTATTTAGGACTAAATTAAAGGACCACCACTCTTTAACTCACATGATCAGTACTTTGATATTTTATTGGGACATGGGAGGACTGACTCAAACTCCCTGCACATGGAACTTAGCCTTTTGAAGAGCAGCCTGCAAGCTTTCCTTTCCCAGGTCAGCCACTGTAGGGAACTTTGGAGACAAAATTTGGAAACTGAACATCCAAAAGCTTTTCAAATCTTCCTGACTAAACTCTGTTCCAGTACATTGGTTGCATTAACAGATGTGATTTTTTTGGGTTTTTTTTGTTTTTTTTTTTTGTCAATGGGAACTTGGCAGAAGAACAAATTTCATCAGCTAATATTTGTAAACTGCTTTGAGATCCACTGACGGAAGGCAACCTGGACTGAGAATAAAAAATACCAACTTATTGAAGCTTCTTTGCTGAATTTTCCATCTTTGAATCTATATATATAGGATTTCTTCACATCTATTTAATTATCGCCTTCCAATTTCATTTCTCTTTCTTCCCCATTTTCTGTGTACAGATGGTGCTTTAGTCATTTTTCTGTTCACCAGAGGTTTTGCTAACATAAAGAAGGACCAGGTCACTTCAGCTGCTCTTACAGGTAGCTCAGTTTGAGTTTTGCACCTCCTCTACCTTTCCCTAAAGACAATTTAATTCATTATAGCAAACACCCAGGATCTTTATCCTGCTTAACATTAAAAGATTTATATTAAAATACAAAGTGTTGTTTCATTTCAGAGTCTGCATCAAAGGATGGTTTTATTCCTGGCTGGTTCTCTGATTTGATTGGTTTTGGGTAATTTTTTGTTCTCTCTTAATTTTTTGCACTGGTCTTGAATGAAGAGAATCCTCTGTAAATGGCCTTGTCAGTGAGATAGCCTGAGAATGATGCAGAGGATGAGCAGGGCAAGACAGCTCATCCACAGCAGTAATGCTTGCTCAAGTTGCAGCACATCTTACAAGGACCTTTTGGTCTTGCATTGCATTCTTCAGTGTGGTCATGACTATCATCCTCAGGGCGGGGGAAAAAAATACATCTGTGCATTTCTTCTACTCGTACTCCAAAGATTCCTAACTGGACACTTCCTTAAAGTTGTAAAAGTAGTTAATATAGTGTAAAGTTTTTTTCCTGGTTTGGTGGGTTTTTGGTTGGTTTTTTGGTGTTGGTTTGGCTGGTTGGTTTTGGTTTTATGTGGGGTTTGTTTTGCTTGTTTGTTTGGGTTTTTTTTTTTAAGTTTTGGGTGTTTTTCTTTGCACAGGCTCCAGAATTGCAGTTTTTTTAATATGTAAGAATTTTCCTGGACAGGCATCTCTTCTAAAGTTGGTCTGTGCTTTGTTTTCCCCCCAGCACTACTGCAACATATGTTTCAAGCCAGTCCTGATAATGTTTTTCAGTGGTATTCATCTGTGATATTTGTAGTGAGTTTCCTGGTGTAATTGCAATGCAGAAGTTGTCTGTAGCCCTGTGATATGTGCATAATTGTCCCTGTCCACTGTACCCACCAGTACCTCTTGTCAGCAGGATTGATGGTAATGTTTTGGTTCCTTTTTAAATAATTAATTGCTGTTCCTTCCAACAGCAAGGGATTCAAGTGGAGCTTTTGTTGTTCTAAATTTGAAACCTTAAGTCTGTGGAGATGTTTCCAGGAGGTAGTTTCTCCAGTTCAACATACACCCTAACCACAGGTGTTGTATCATCAAAGAAAGAACCCATATGCTTATTTTTAAAATAACAGGCCTGTTTATTGTTGCAGTGCATCATCATCAAAGAAAACAACAACAACCACCTGTCTTTAGCTGTGTAATTAAAGTGATGAGTCTTTATTCTGTGCTAAATGATATGGTAATATATGGATATGGAGAATAAGAGAAATCATCCTTTTAAAGTTACGAGATGTTGGCAGCACTGTTGAAAACTACTTTTTTTTTTTTTTTTTAAATAAATTAGGGTTATTTAAAAGGAATCTGTTACTATTAAGATGCGTTTTCTGGTGGAGTTCTGCTTCATTTAGCACTTCTGGCCATGCTGGAGATTCAGCTTTCCATAGCTTGGGATGGCCACCTGTTCTGGCATCTTTTTCTCTGTGACTACTGGTTTGAGGCTAATTGGAATATTTTAATGAGAGAAATTATATCATTGGCTGTCAAAAAAAAAAAGTCTATATCATTCATTGGTATGCTAAAAGCGATAAATAATTTGCCCCTTTTTGCACTGGGACATTTCTCCCTTCACTTCTCCTTTGCCTCACTCTAATAGCTTCACTAACCTTGGCTAAGCAGATAACAAGTAAACTTTACTGTTTGTTTGCTTGTGTCTGGGAAGGGAGAGAGAGAGGCTTTGAGCCCCTTCTGGACAGTTTCTTTGTCCAGGAGGGAGTGTGGATTTCTGTATTATTTCTTATTTGTACATAATAGTAAATACTTGTAAATACGTTGTATATATATGCTTGTAAATTTAGCTTTGCTGTAAATATAGCTGCATCTTACTTCCAAGCTGTCTGAGCTGGCCTGGAAAATTTCTTAAGGGAGGGTTGGGGGGAAGTTCCTTAACTCAACTCAGTGATCTTCAGTGATTCCTTCAGCCTCATTTTTATCATGTATTTCTTGATCACTTTAAAAGGTATATTTTTTTTGTTGTCTCCCTCCAAGTAAAGGCAAGGTCAACACCAAAGCTGATCCATAGAATCATAGAATGGTAAGGTTGGAAGGGACCTCAAGGATCATCTAGTTCCAACCCCCTGCCATAGGCAGGGACACCTCCCACTAGTACAGGTCACTCAAGGCCTCGTCCAGCCTGGCCTTGAACACATCCAGGGAGGGAGCAGCCACAACCTCCCTGGGCAACCTGTACCAGTGTCTCACCACCCTCACTGGAAAGAACTTCCTCCTAACATCCAGTCTAAATCTCCCCTCTGCCAATTTAAACCCACTGCCCCTTGTCCTGTCACTACAAGACCTTGTCAGTAGTACCTCCCCAGCCTTCCTGTAGGCAACCTTCAAATACTGGAAGGCTACTATAAGGTCCATACCATGATCAGATAGAAGGCTCTTGCTCTCTGTACCACCACAGAGATCCAACCAAGCCACCTCTTCTCACAGGCAGTGGTGGTCCTCTTCTGCACAAAGCAGGAACCTGCTTCTTTTAAAACCACTGTGACACTAATAGTTCTCCCTTCCAGGCAAATACTTCAGGCTTTGAAAGTTCTTGACAAAAGAATCAGTCACTGAATCTGCATATGCATAAGTGTTGTAGGGACTATTTGCACACATACACCAACTCTGGAATGTCTTGGTCAGACATCTACCCCCAAATCTTGTGTCAGTTGACCACGTTTCCTACCAAACCCTAGCTCTTTGAGAACATGACTACTCCTACAGCAACTTTAATTGGACAATAAATGATAATGTTGTTTTCACAGATCACTCTTTCTCCAGAAACTCATTTGACACAGAAACTTGCATAACTAGTGCTTTGAGATGAGTAATCTGAACCATGTTTTCCTTTTGAGAGGCCAATCCTAAATCCCTTTTGCTAGACCTGTTAGTGCAGGCAGTAAATTGTGCTGGCCTGCAGGGATGTGTCATACTGAAGCTGTCATATAGGACATGGCTCACAAAGAATTTAGGCCATTAGGAATTTAAAGTCTTTGATAAAGTGGTAACTCTCATTATGAATTACATATTTTTCTCAAGAATGAGTGTGTCCTACTTTTTGTTATGCCCTTGTTCAAACTATCATTTTACTCTGCTTAAAGAAGAAAGCCATACCATGTTCACAGGGAGCTCTTCACTTCTCCCTGTTCCTGCAGAGATGGAGAAAGGGGATGCCCACCTCTCTGAAATCCCTTCTTCCAGAATTCGGCCTTATCTTGTCAGGCTTGTTATCAAATATGCACCTTCCTCTTGTCCCAAACTCTGAAGACAAGGAAAATGTGCAGGTCTGTCAAACATTAGAATAGTCTGCCCAGGGCAGTGTTGGAGTCACCATTCCTGGAGGTATTTAGATGTCGTGCAGACCTGGTGCTTAGGGACATGGTTTAGTGTTGACCATGCAGTGCTAAGTCAAAAGTTGGACTAGATCTTGAAGGTTTTTTTCAACCAAAGATATTCTATGATTTTGCCTTCTGGGTAGAAACACTGCCATGAGGCAGTGTGTTAGTATCTTCATCTTGACATTTGTGGACTTCTTATTCTGAGGGCAGAGGGTTGTTTTTGAGCTGAGTTGCTGAAGCAGATGTTCTTTACTGTGAGCTAGTAGAAAGGTGAATTTTCTTCAGTGGGCTATTGTGAATGAGTTAATGAGCATGTCTTTTGTGGCTGTTTTGTGGCTGGGGTTTAAAGATTTGTTTATAAAGTTGGCAGTCTGAATTATGGGTCTGTTCTCCTTACATTATTGTGCAACAAAGTACAGTAAAAGTACATTGTGTGTAAAGGAATCAAAATCCTTTCTATTTGGTCAGGAGACACAGTCTGTGGAAGCCAGGCTGCTCAATACTCACTACTCTTGTTTAACGAGCATTGCAGTAAACCTGATAGTCTTTTCCATGTGAATGTCCAAGGCAAAAATTAGCTCCACAAGCCTGCTGAAGTTCCTTTTAGTCATTGGTCTGAAACTGTTTTACATTGTCATCACAAATACCACCCTGCAAACTGCTGAATTTTGCAGTGCAGGTCCTGCTCCAGATTCCGGTCTAGCCCTGACTGCACTGGCAAATCTCTCTTGTACTACTTTGTAGGACTCTGTTCTCTAGACTTGGTTCTAATCATCCACAAATAGACTCATTTGTGTTAAGTCTGTATGTCTCAGTAAGGGAGGCCACATGACAGCACACCTCACTTGTTGGAGCAACAGCAGATCTGGGGAGGGGGGGAGAAACTTGGCTTTATGGGAGTGGATGGAAAATTCTCATGGAATTAAGCGCATCCAAAATCTGTGACAGCAACTTCTCCAGGCTCAGATTCCTTGTGTGGGACAGGGTAAGCTGCACAGGCTTGGTTTCTCCTTCAAAAATATGGCTAATAATACTCAGGTCTGCAGCAGCTCTGGATCCTGGGAGCATAAGAAGCTGAAGAAAGTATTTAATTTCTTTTTATTTTTCAATCAACATATGCAGTGCAGTTTTCTTTGCCTTTTCTGGATGGCTTTTACCATTTTTACCATTTTATTTTACAAAACATGCATGTTATAGGAAGTTTTGGAATAAAGAATTATGACCCTTTTTTTTGAGGTGGTTATAGGCACTATGCATGTACTGAAGGGTTTGCAGGATCAGTATTCACATTGCACTGTAGATCTGGGCTAAGAGATAGTTGTGTGTTTTTCTTTTTTTTGTTTAACAGCTAATTTGACAATTTCAACTTTTTTTTCTGTTTTATGACTTCAGTGAATGAAGCATGCAACTCTGGCATTTATTGAAGATGATTGAAGAAAACACAAAATTAAAATTATATGTATCCCTCTTTATATTTGATCATTGAAATAATTAATTTTCCTCATGCTTTCCTTGTTTAGGGAAAAAAAATGTTATTTAAAATGTTCCCACTAGAAACTGGAATCTTTCAAAAATGACTCTTTCTAGCTTTGGAAAGTCCCAGTGATTTCATCAGAGCACAAATGATGGTACAAAAACCTAAACCAGTGAAAACCAAGACCAAGGCTGTGAAGCAGTTTGTAGTGTATTACAAGTAAAAGTGTAGGTAATTTTTTTTTTTTTTCAAGAGGGCTACAATCTGAATTATCTTTTGTAGTAGCTTTGAATTGCTTTTTAATATCTCTTTGGAGTTTGTGAGCTTGTATAGACAGGATTCATATTAGGTTGCCTCTTTCCTCAGGCTACAGGACAGGTATGGGTATCATCTTCCCCACCTTGCCACCTTAAGGCAAGATCATCTGTACCTGTCATGTCTGTCTGATGGATATTTGTCTAATCTATTCTTTAAGACCTCCAATGACAGAGGCTCTTCATCCTCCCCAAGCAATCTATTCTAGTGCTTCGCTAGCCTCATTGTTCAGTAATTTTCCCTAATGTTTAACCTTAATCTTTCTTGCAGCAATTTAATCCCATTACTGCTCCTCCTATCTGATATGGGCATGGAAAATAGATTCCACCCTTCTTCTTTGCAGCAGCTCTTTATGTCTTTGAAGGCTCCTCTCCTCTGCCCTATCTGACTTGCCATCTTAAAGCTAAGCCACCCTAGTTTGTTCATTTTGTCAGAGGTCCCCATGGTCTCTAGCCCTGAATGACTCTTCAGATTGCATAGGTGTGGTTTGCATCGTTCTCCAAATACATTTCTCAAGTTTCAGTCTGTGTTTTATGTAGCTGAGAAAGTCTTGATGCTATGAAGGCTTCCGGTGTGAAAGAGTATTAAAATCAGTGGATGAGTGAGTGGAAAGCTACATCTTATTTGTGTCTGTGGACAGGTCCCTCTGTCACTGGGCTTGTCACTTACTGTTTGCCCATGCTGGCTGCTCTTTGAGTAGAGCAGAGAGGGTACATTTTGCATTTTGCTCCTTTGCAGAATAGGTTTTAGCTCCCAGGGGCTCCTGCAGCAGCTGTCACAGGGCAGCCAGATATGGTCTGTACCTCCCTGCTCCCATTACTCCCTACCCTCCACACACGTACCTGCCTCATGCCATGCTGTAGCATTATTTTCTGCCCTCTTCTACAGCCTGGGCATATGGACCTGAAGCAGAAACTTATGGGTATATGCAAATGTTTTAATGATGCTATTTGCATATCTGGAAGTGATTTACAAAATGCTGCACATGGAGCTGCTTAAAACTTGGCACCAATAGTTCGCAGAGGATCATGGCTCAACACAACAGAAACTGAATATTCAGCTGGTTTTTGCCAGCTCTCGCAGAGAAGCAGTGCAGTTCTGGCAACTGAGGAAGCAAGTCTGTCAGTGGAGGAAGAGATTCAGTCCTTACATGAGTATCAGCCCTGCCCAAGGGGAAGACATCCCATGGTGTACTGCCTTTCTCTGCTTTCTTGCCACTTTGGGATGAGCAGCCAACTCCAGTTGGTCCTGGCAACACGAAATACTCTCCTGAACACCCTCAGGAGTGCAAGGGGGCCAGGGAGGTGTGGAGGTCAGAGAAGCACAGGAGCTGTTTTATACAACCACAGAATCTTTTTGATGGGGAAAGACCTTCATGGTTATGGAGTCCAACCACTATACCCAACACTGCCAGGTCATCAATAAACCATGTCCCTGAATTCAGCTAGAGGCTGCTATTCGTGGAAATATTTACCTGTTTTCATAGGGTTCAATGTACTGCTGTCAGTTGTGTCTTTATGGGATGTGGCCATATGCTAGGATACCAAAAGCAGAATATTTTTTCTATAAGTAAACAAGACTGTCCTGTTGCAAAAGACAAAATTCATTCCCTACATTGCCCCTGGTCCAGACAATTCACAGCTAACGTGCTGCTTACAGCACATTTTGTTGCCATTCTGCTAACGTTGCTTGTACTTTATACTTTCTTTGCAATTGTATAAATAGCATATAGGAAGAGAGAGACTATTTAGGGAAAATACTAATTAAAAGGAACAATAGAAAATAGGGGATCTTCTGTTTCTAAAATTAGAGGCTGGTTATTCAGTAATAAATAGCCCTGTCATTATTAGTTTGCAGTCCCTCCTTTCTCTTGCCTGACACACACAATATCACTGTTATCCATGGCTCGCCTGTCTAAACATGGTTTCTTTCCAATGCTCTACATTGTTTGCTAGCCCTTGTTACAAAAGCTCCCCAGTTCTGGGCTTATCTGGTGAAAGAAAATATTCTTTCTAAACAAAATAACTTTGATGAAGGAATTAAAAGAACATTAACAAAGGTACTTTTGTGCCATTCACATTCCTGCTAGGTATTGCATATTGGCCTCTGATAATTTCAGAGATCTGGGAGCATGGACCACAATTTTATTTCTTAACAGTTAGTAAGCATTTGGATGATTTTAATGACTTTGCTGGGAATGTGCTCGTTTAACTTAAAAGAGAAAGTTTGCTTTGTGTCTTGGAGTACAGTGAGCGATTGCTATGTGCAGGTATGACTGTTGTTAAGGATCACAGGATGTTAGGGTTTGGAAGGGACCCAAAGAGGTTGAGTCCAACCCCCCTACCAGAGCAGGACCGTACAATCTAGCTCAGGTCACAGAGGAACACATCCAGACAGACCTTGAGTGTCTCCAAAGAAGGGGAGACTACAACCTCTCTGGGGAGTCTGTGCCAGTGTTCTATGGCCCTTACAGTAAAGAAGTTCCCCCTTGTATTTGAGGTGGAGCCTTAGCTTTGGGATTTTTTACATCTTCAGCAAGTGCATGAAGGGAAGTTAAATTTATGGTCCCTTTAGAGTACATAATGGATAACAAATTTTGGCTGACAGTGGGACCACGCTGAACCCTTGTCAACAAGGGTCAACAGCAAAAATCCTTTTGTGGGTGCAGTTTATACGGTGAAGGATCTCCCAAACTGCTTCTCTTGTGGAAAAATCACCTCTTCCCAGAGGACCCAACATTGTATCATCTACAAAGTTGTTCTCCTTTGGGGCTTTTAAATACTGAGGAATGAGTTGTGCTGATACCAGAAAAATTTTGTCTTGTTACTTAGTGCTGAGATTGTGTTGCTTGTCACCAAATTGTGTTTTGTATTTGTTTGAAAGACACTGGCCTAATGAAGTCACCTTGTGCTGTCATTGCTTCACTTCTGCTGTTGTCTGGAACAAAAATAAACAATCTCTCTGAAAGGTGAAAAGGGGATGTAGAAGGTATAGGAATCTGTGTTGGCTCAAGGGACAGTAATAGGGGAAACAGAGAAAGGAAGAGAGCAAAATTCCCAGGGAAAAGAATAAATATAAAGGAGGAGCAGGAAAGAAAAAGACATGAACAGCCATAAAAATCTAGTGCTGTCAGCTGAAAATTGGGGTGATTCTGTCATGTTAATGACGGGAAACCATACCTTTCTTGGCTTCCACTGACAGAGCTGCAAACAGCTGCTCTGGAAGGAAGGTGACTTGAACATGAGTGAAAATATCTAAGGCATTGTGCACTTATTTTGCAGAGAAAGAATTTAGCAAGGTTTCGTCTGTCATTATCACATCCTCTGTTGAATGTGTTGCCCTTGGCAATAGGGATTCAGTAACTAATTTAGCATTTTTTGTTCAACAGCGAGATTTTTTCCTGCTTAGTTCACCTCATAGCTGTAATATTCATAGGATCATAGAGTGGTAAGGTTGGAAGGGTCCTCAAAGATTATCCAGATCCAAACCCCCCCGCCATAGGCAGGGACACCTCCCACTAGAACATGTCACTCAAGGCCTCAAAGTTCAGAAGTCAAGAGCAAGCAAACTCCTGAATTATAAGATAGATCTTATGAAACGTATTTGGATTCTTGATGCCACCCATCTTCTGGAATTTCATGTATGCATAGCAAGTAGACTGCTTGCTAATGGCTTTACTTGATCTCCTGTTCTCAGCCCTAACTATGTATTAAGGGGAAGTGTTGATGGTAGTCAGAGCTTTCTATTTTACTAAATGAGTCAAAACTGACTGAAGCATCTACAAAAACAAAGTATAAAGTTAGAGAAAATCCAGTAGACATTAGTGCACTCTTGATTCTCAGCACGGGGCTGGACCCTTGACTGCTGTATGTCAAGGTGCCAACTGCAGGTGTGTAGTAGCCCAGATAAAGGGAAACACACAACTTTCTGCAAAATAACATATGGCTGTGACATTTGAAACAGGAACACTAAAATAAACTTTTCTCTTAAAAAATACGTGGCAGGAGATTTGACTGTCTGCACAAGTCCTTTCCAAAGACATATGAAAGACTCCATGTCTTAGTTTATGTGGTGTTTAATTTATTTAAGTTGGGGCAGAAGAGCTGGCCTGACTCTGCTGAGATACAATCCTATGGCTCCTGGCAGCCTAGGTAGTCCCAGCTCAGTGCTTAGGTCATTCAGCTGTTCCTTGCTTTGCATTTATCATTTCACTAGTGCAATATTGTATCATAAAACGGAGAAGGTGCACGGTAGACATCAGCCCATATTTAAAACCCTAAGTGAATGAGCAGTAAAAAGCTTCTGGGAGTGTAAAACCCAGACAGCTTTCACTAAACCTGTCTGACCACTCAAAGGGGGAACTCGAATGAAGCAGTTCACTGTGTGATACTGAACGTTTTGTGGTCATGTGCTAAGTATTTTGTAGGCTTTATAAAGTCCACAGCAGTTTAGAATAGGAACCAGTCTGAGGTAAGGGGTTCTGGGAAGGAACTCATGACCTTTCACTGCACTGGTTTTCAAATCTGTGCTCATCAGAAACTGTTGCATTAGGAGAAAAAACTTTACATGAGTTTAAACTTAACTCTGTCTTCATACAAGTGTAGATCTTTGACTCACTACAGTGCACTGACCCAGAAGACTTTTGCCTTCAGTTGATTTCTAGGGTGGGCACTCTCATAGCTTACCCTCCTGGCTTTTAGACTCGTTGGGACAATGGATGCTTCTTATCAATATCTGGGGCCACCTTCTGGTAGATGTTGTACAGTCTCAGGGGAAGTCTCCTTTAGGGGCTGACTCTAGTGTGCTGAGCAATTCTGCCCTCAACAGAGTTGCCTGGATGAGTGACCAGACAAATAGCTGCCCTGTCCTGTTTTGGTAGTGACATTCACTACTGGAATGGGCTGCCCAGAGAGGTGGTGGAGTCACCATCCCTGGGGGTGTTCAAGGCAGGTTTGGACGTGGCACTTGGTGCCATGGTGTAGTCTTGAGGTCTGTGGTAATGGATTGGACTTGATGATCTTTGAGGTATCTTCCAACCTTGGTGACACTGTGATGTCTCTGGACAGTGGGTAACTATCCCTTCCATCTACCTGGTCACAGACAGCCCTGCAGAGAGAGGTGAGGCAGA
Organism: Eubucco bourcierii; assembly: GCA_013396675.1. Classification (NCBI taxonomy): domain Eukaryota; kingdom Metazoa; phylum Chordata; class Aves; order Piciformes; family Ramphastidae; genus Eubucco; species Eubucco bourcierii. The sequence continues at coordinate 852,958 of VWZE01014340.1, read as the reverse complement.
GGACAGGCTGTGATGTCTTGGAGGACTGTCCTCCACTACCTCTGCAACATGGCTTTTTCACTCCATTAGGTCTTTATGAGGCTTTTTCCACCTTACTCTCCACTCCCTACTCACTCTCTGTTCACTTTGGCTTCATTCCTTCTCCCTTCCCAGCTGATTTTAAAAAAAAAAAAAAAAAAAAGGACACAAGGATACTGAAGTTATATGGAAGGTGTGTGGTGGTTTTCAGAGTTAAACAACACTGGAAGAAAGTACTTTCCCTTAATTTAGTATTTTTAAAGAAGTAATAAGTAACACAGCAGGATACAATTGTAATAATATGAACAACTCTGAGGTATCTGAAGCTTTATTCCTCTGCCTCCTGCCTCTCCTGATCACTATAAGTCACGCATGAGCTATTACTTCTACTGTACATAATTTCTAGTATCCTTTGAGATCAAATCACTCCTTGGCTAAAGTGATTTTCTGACTATTTCAGCCATGCTTACATAGCTGTTTGTATGTGGGCAGATGTAATTTATCTGTTTATTATCATTCTAATAATGAAAAGACAGAGAAATGCTATTATGAAGCTCAGCATGGTAATCAGTTTGTTGTTATGGCTGGTCATGACAAGCATTTTAAAGTCTCCATTTTGACACACCTTAAATTTTTCCAAGGTGGACAGGGTGTAGCCATGACTTTAATGAAGTTATGTGATGACAAGTGCCATGTCCACAGGTTTCTTGAACACCTCTAGTGATGGTGACTCCACCTGGGCAGCCTGTTCCAATGCTCGACCGCTCTTTCAGTAAAGACATTTTTCATAATACTCAATCTAAATCTCCCCTGGCACAATCTGAGAATGTTTCTTCTCGCTCTATCATTTGATACTACAGAGAAGAGATCAACACCCACCTTGCTATAACCTCCTTTCAAGTAGCTGTAGAAAGCAATAAAGATCTCCCTTCAACCTCCTTACCTACAGACTGAATAATCCCAGTTTCCTCAGCTGCTTCTCACAAGATTTGTTCTCCAGACCCCTCACCATCTTTGTTGCCCCTCTATGGACAGGTTCCAGCAACTCAATGTCTGTCTTGTAGTGAAAGGTCCCAAACTGAACACAGTAATTGATGTGCTACAGGGGCACAACAACTTCCCTCTTCCTAGATCTACAAATTGTAAATGAATGGTTCCTACTTGTCAGTTTAAAATATGTCTGTTAGTTTTTTGTGCTGGAGATTGGGACTATTATGCTGCCTTATTATATCTAAGACTTGTGCTAGTGAGAAACAAACTTGTATCTAGAGTGGCTTAGAGAAGATTATTTATTTTTACATCATGCATCCATACCAAAGCAAATTAAACAACAGAACAATGCCTAGTCAAAGGCTAATGGATACATAGCTGTCTGCAGCAAATACTTCCACAAGAACTGTCATAAAATTAGCTTTATACTTGCACAATAAAAGCAGAGGGAACAATTCCTCAGTCACTGGGCAAACAGGTTTTCTAACATTGACGGATACAAGCTAGGAAAAGTATTGAATTTTTTTTTCTAATTAGCCTTTTTTTCCTACAAAATTGCCTCTTAATAATTTCCCTTCATGTCCAGTGCATAAAGGTATCTGTGTATATGAATTTAATTTATATGCCAATGATGTTTTATACATTGTCTTGTCTGCATCTCATTACTGTCATTAATAAGCACTCCGATACATCTCGTTACAAGGTTAATTGGGACAAATCTAAAATCCATCCCCTTTTATATTGTAAATATGATATCTCCTGGCAGCACATTCCTACTGGATGGACACACAAGTTATGGTGTCTTATTAAAGGTTTCTATATAGTATCATAGCTGCATTTAGTGACTGCACTATGCTCTAAATACAGCTGTATGGAAAATTGGCTGCATACAACATAATCTAGATGGAAATGTACATGTTTCTAGGACTGGGTGAAATATAATTGTGTACAGCAGCTATGGAAGTTTAGCCATACTTATGGGTCAGAGTAATTTATACTATATGTGCTTGTCTCTTTTTGCTAAGAGCTGATTTCTGAGTTTGAATGCATATTTTTGAAGAAGTCCTTCCCCTCACAAGGCTCAGCTGTACCCTGTTAGGGTCAATAAGAAACATTTTGCAAGTAAAAGGTGTTTTCTCTGGGCAACAAATATGAGCCTCGATGCTTTCATATCAAAATGCATCTCATGTCAGCTCTGTCAGAGTCATCTTAGATAACACACTATAACAAGTATGGGGGTCACATATATGCCTCTACTCCACAGGACCGAGGGTTAAAACTCAGGGAAAGTGGGCCTTCTGTTGAAGTGTACTCTCCTGTAGATGTGGTTTACACTCTCAGACCCTGCTGTCACACAGAGCAAAAGCCTTTGTAAGTTGGTTGGAGAACAGGGGCCATAGAAATGAGTGATGTCTGTGCGCTCCATTCCTGTCCACTTATTTTTTTCCTGGGGCAGTTGTGGAGTCTCTGTGATGACTCACTGAGCTTGGAAGATGTGTGCAACCCTCCAGGCTTTGGTGACTTTACATTGACTTTTTAGGTCTGTAACACACAGGCATAAAGAGGATGGCAGCTTCATAGACTGGTCTGATAAGCAGAGAGTCATTTGGGTTAGCTTGCAAACAGAGGTGTGCTTTAGCACAGGATGCAGGGGGATTTTACCTGGATAGACTTGGAATTGGTGGTGTTTCCCAGATTCTGTATTCACAGACCTGGCCTGGGAGCTCTGCTGGGGAGATCTGAGTTTACTCCTGCCATAAGCTTTCTAGATGCTTCGTGTGAGAAGCAGGTTTTGGGGCTTGAACTTGTTCATTAAGAGTGTGAAGGGTTAAAAGCATCTATGAGTTGTGTTTGTGAAGATCCTTTCAGAGAGATTTATGTCCTATACTGGGAATGACACTCATTCCTCTCCAAAGACCTGTGCCAAGACTAACAGTCCAACTAAGTGCCTGAAAAGAGGGTTGTCCTGCTCTTTGTTTTCTCTTTGCAAAGATGAATTTCAGTTTTTCTGTATTCCTTAGTCAGGAGATCAACCTGCACAAATTCTTTATTATAAGCAGCACCCAGGTGGGGACCTAAAGCTGCTGAAACTCTGCAGCTCCAACCTTTCTTGTGAGTTTGATGTCTGGATGTTGGAACACTATGACAGAATCTTATCTCAAATGCAGTGGAAATTTTATTTACCCCACAATCTACTTGGCCAAATAAATAAACAGACTCCCTTAATGCTGTTGCTATGGGAGGCACAGAAATATTTTTTCCTGTTCTCAGCTCAAGAAGGGTATGATAGTATAAGACATTGGTCAAGAAAGTGAGTGTGCATTACAGAAAATGGTGAATTCCAACTAATCATTAGCACAGTAAGTCAAATCATTTTCACATCCCCAAGCACCAGCTAAGTAGCTCAAGAGAGCTGTGTAGCTTAGCCCAAATTTAACAGATACAGTTACTTCAAACAAGTCATATTAAGTGGCATGTTATCTCTACTGTTGTTTGTTCCAGACCCTAGGCAACAATTAATTTTGTCATGCCAACAAATATTTCATTTGATTTCTAATGTACTATTACCATAACAACTTGGATAAATATATCCTAATAATATCCATAGATTAGGGGGGTTGTTTTCTTTTTTTAAGGCAAGTAGTTGATAAGAAAACCAAGAAAAATAAAGCAGACAAAACCACCAGGAAAAAAATATTCAAAACAAACAACAAGCAATAACAAAACCAACCCAAGAAACTGAAAATCACAATACTGTTACCCTGCATTCTGAGGCTACTCAGTGGATTCATATGTAGGATGTGACTTGCAAGACAGGAAACACAGAAACCAGAAGGTCAATGTCAGCAAAGACTGCAGTGTTTGTGGATGGTTTCAATGACCTGTTTTGCAATGCAAAGTTGCATGGTGCAACCAAGACCCAGGATCGTGAGTAATTGAAAGGGGCTTCACGTGTCAGGACCTGCTCTAGTCTTGCTGTAGATTTGACCTAATCACAGTGTTCTGCATCAGTGGTACTGACTGATGCATAGGTGACCAGCTAAATAACTTAATTGTATTTGTTTGTTCAAGGAGACAAATGAAGCATGCTATTCTGATAGGAAATATGATGGGCTTTTCTGTTAGAAACAGCCTGCAAGTAGAATCATAGAATCAACCAGGTTGGAAGAGACCTCCAAACCCAACCTAGCACCCAACCCTAGCCAATCAACCAGACCATGGCAATAAGTGCCCCATTGCTTGAACACCTCCAGGGATGGTGACTCCACCACCTCCCTGGGCAGCCCATTCCAATGCCAGTCACTCTCTCTGGCAAGAACTTCCTCCTAATATCCAGCCTAGACCTCCCCTGGCACAACTTGAGACTGTGTTCCCTTGTTCTGTTGCTGGTTGCCTGGGAGAAGAGTCCAAACCCACCTGGCTACAACCTCCTTTCAGGTAGTTGTAGTGAGTAGTAAGATCTACCCTGAGCCTCCTATTCTCCAGGCTGCACACTTTCAACCTCTCCTCACAGGGCTGTGCTCCAGGCCCCTCACCAGCCTTGATGCCCTTCTCTGGACAAGTTTCAGTACTTCAACATCACTCTTGAATTGAGGGGCCCAGAACTGGACACAGGACTCAAGGTGTGGCCTGACCAGTGCTGAGTACAGGGGAAGAATAACCTCCCTTGCCTTGCTGGCCACACTGTTCCTGATACAGGCCAGCAGTAATACTCTGTATTGTATATGCTAAGTAAATGTTTTAACAGAGTAACCTCCAACAGTTGCTATCATGGTTGAAACCTCTGTAGCTTGGCAAGAGCAAAACAAATAATGGATATCAGAGATCTCATCCTGTGGAAAGTATGCCTCAAACCAAACCCCCAAACATGTGCTTTTTATCTCTTGAAATCATCCACTGTACACATGCATCTGTCAGCTCTGGCTGGTAGTTAGGCACTCTATAATGTACCGAGAACAACTTACTTAGTGTTTAAACTTACACTTGCTCTGCAAGTGTCTGGAAAAACAAAGTTTGACTTGACTTTATGTCCTCTGTGAGTACTGATGAAACAACATCCATACCAGCCTCTTTACAAACACTTTTCAACTAACACCTTTATGTGCTACAAAGTCACTCCATCCTGTTACCCTACAGAAAATAAAACACTTTCCACATATTAAAAACTCAATATATGTCCTGTCAGCGTATTACACCTGATTTTTTATTTTTTTTTGTGTACTAAATTCTTCAGGATCTGTTACAGATACTAACATACTTGTGTTTCTGTCTTCTAAAAGTCTTACATCATCTCTCTCTCTTTCTTTTTTTTTTTTCTCTCTCCTGAATGTCCAGAATTTCCAAAAGAGCTAATATAAACATCAAATAGCCACCATGACAAGTAAGGATTTATAAAAGAGCTTGGAAAAAAATCACCTGTATTCCATGTGTCTGTGCATATGTACTGATGTCCTTTTTGAACTTTCAGAAAGAAAAGACCAGAAAAAACTGTTGGGCTTGAGGTTAGGTGCACTGTGACTCTGAATACATGTGTCCTGTAGAGGCTATGTGTGCCACTGACAGCAGTGATGGACATGCCACTTTCACTGCCACCCCACTACATGTGATGCATTTGTGGTTTCTGAGGAAGGAGGTCCTCTACTTTGATCTCTTCTTTCCCCTCCATAAAACTGAGTTAGTGGCACTGCCACAAGTGAAGCATCAACACTATTTTTCCCTGTGGTGGCCCAAGGAGGACACTCCCATCCCCTGCCTTGCTGACTCAAGGATACTGCAGATACTCAAATCTCAGAAAATGCCACAAGGTATCGGTTCAGTTCTTAATAACAGAGCCTTTAAATGTTTCCTGAGTCAGAAGGACACGGATGCATCCTCTCACTCTTTCTGCTCTTCCATACCCTGAACAGACTGGGTAACAGACAGAGCACAAACATCTCCAGAAGGTATCTTAACATGTTAAAGGATTTATTTTCTGAGACTTATGTAGAGATTCATTCACCAGCTTTGGAGAGTAGTTCTCTTCTGGTGTGCAGCAAGTCCAGGCTTGCTCTCTGAACAAGTTTTGAAAGACAAATTCTATTGTCTTTCATGTCTCCAGTGGTTGGTTTGGGAAAAATATGGGAATGTTCTTTTTCCTTAGAAGCAGAGATATTGTTAGTACTTACCCAGTGAAAGCAGCAATCAAAGTGTCATCTAACTTTGGGATTTTCAGACATTAAAACGAAGAATCATCTCCATAAGAATAATTCAGAAAGCTTCTGCCATGTGTGAAGATAACAAAGCATATTTTAATAACCCTAACACACTGACTGCAAAACCCATAAGTCTCTCTTTTATATAGTTATGAATTCTTTCCAAAAATTCCTGTTGCCCTAAAATATATCTGAAGACATGGAGATAACTTAGCAAGCGTGACTCTGTCCTAGCACTCCTCTCTCACTGCTGTAAAATTGAACTATTCAAATGTGCTTCAAAAGCTGAAACAAAATGAAAAGGCAGCTAGACCTGTCTCAAAGGCACCCACTTCTAATAGTTGAAGTATTTGAAGTCTGAAGGGTTTCCAGTGAATATGAACCAAGCAGCTCAGCAACATTCTCCAAGCTCCTGTTCCCCCAGTGGATGTGACATCCTTCGTGTGAGTGAAGTGTTCTTCTCTCATCAAAGTGAAACACTGAGATGAATCATTGGATGTTTCTAACTTCTCCTTGTTAGCTCACTTGTAGCCAATGACACGGTCACTTCTGTGTTTTATGAAGTAGCTTTAAGGCATTTTGGCCTCACTTCAGATGAGTGAAGGTTTCTTCACGACAAAAAGCTGTCTAAGAGGCGGCTGTGGTGCTGTGGGCTCTTTCTTTCTTGTTTATTGCAATAAGGACACCAGTCTTCACTGGCACAGGGGAAATCTGTAGGCTAGAGCACAGGGAACCTCTCTAGTAAAACAGCAATATTTGTTCACCTCAACCTGTTGATTTCCAAAGTGCTTATGTTGGAAGGAAGGCAGCATGACTTGTGTCTGGGCCCAGGTAGGATGCACTCTCCCTTTACCACTATCTAGCATCTCATTCCATTTCTAGATTGCCACCCAAACAAAAACAAGCCTTGAATGCCTAATCTGTAATGGTGTTTTGATTTTTCTCTCAGACATAAGTACCACCGGGCAATCAGCAAGGGAAGGAAAAAAAACACCCCACTAGAAAGAAAACAGGCAGAGAAAAGCATGTTCTCTCAGTCTATTTTTAAATGTAAGTAATTGGCATCTTCCTGTCTGCTAACATAAGTCCCAGGTAAGCACAGCTCAAATTGACCTCATCACACAACACTCCAGGGAGGAGGAGGTTTAAAAAAAAAAAAAAAGCCCATGCTGTGATGTGTAACTGTGAACCAGGAGAAAGCAGAGCTCAGCACCCCACCTGCCCTGGCATGTATTGGGAATGCCTCAGCCCCACTGCCACCTCAAACGGTTCATCTGTTCTGACCTGGGCCACAGCTCAGAAGAGGGATCAGGTAGACCTCCTGGCTGTGTGGCACCAGGCAAAACAACCCCTAGCAGACCACTAGCCCAAGGAAGCCCTGCATCCCTTTCTCAGGTGCTTTCCTGGGCTCTTGTTACTACACCCAGTTTCTGATCAAACTTTGCATCTGGGGATGAGACCTTCACCAATGTCTGAAGAAAGTGAGTGGCAGAAAGAAAACTTTATTGCTCTTCAGCTGGCTCCCAAAGCTCTGGGATGCATTGTATGCTTTGGTGGTAGATGCTTGATCTACTTGAGCCCTCAAACTGCTCACAGTGGCAATGTGTGGTCTAGAAAGTAAGGCAGAACTGTGATGGTTTGGAAGTTACCCACCCCGCTAACTATGAAACTCACCCAGACTAGACTCAGCTTGCTGGAAGTTAAAGAATGAAGCTGTATTTACAGCCTAACACAATATGCAAGCAGATATATACACAATAGACATGAATATTTACAGAAATACACAAGTTAAAGGTAATACAGAAACACAACACCCCTCCCAGAAATCAGAGTGCCCAGGAGGGTCTCCCAACCACCCTTCCACCTTCTTTCCACCCCTGTACCTTACCCCAGGGTTTGCCTTACACGCAAGGTGAGTTTGGAGGATTGGCTGGGGGGGTGATTTATAAGCAAAGTAGTTGGTTAGGTTAGCAGAGAGGCCACCAGACACACATTAGCTAGAGGGACTGAGACTCTCAGCATCTTATCTATATTTGTGTCCTTGTTCTTATACATCTCAGCAAGCCTATGAGTGGACACCACCAGTGTTTTGTTTTCACAGCCTATAATCTAATTCTTTTCATTAAAATATGCTGATTATCCTCAAACCAACACACAGAAGTTTGCTAAAAAATCTGTAGTAGCCAAATTCTTGAAGAATCATAGAATCAACCAGGCTGGAAAACACCTCCAAGATCATCCAGTCCAACCTATCACCCAGCCCTATCCTATCAACTAGACCATGACACTGAGTGCCCCATCCAGGCTTTTCTTGAACACCTCCAGGGACGACAACTCCACCACCTCCCTGGGTAGCTCATTCCAATGCAAATCACTCTCTCTGTCAACAACTCCCTCCTAATATCTAGCCTAGGCCTCCCCTGGCACAGCTTGACTGTGTCCCCTTGTTCTGTGAGAGAAGTATGGTGCAGACTCTTTCCACTGAAAGTTTGATCTGATAGATATTTTATTTGATTGACAGAGAGGAAATGGCCTCAAATTATGCCGGGGAGGATTAGATTGGATATTAGGAAAAATGTCTTTACTGAATGAGTGATCAGATGTGGGAACAGACTGCCCAAAGAGGTGGTGGAGTCACCATCCCTGGAGGTGTCCAAACAGCCTCTAGAAATATCACTTTCGGATATTGTGGTGTTATGGTGATAGTCAGACTCTATGACCTTGGAGGTCTTTTCCAACCAAAACAGTTCTATTATTCTATGGACCATGGTCCTCATGAGCCTAACACCACCTCAAAGTGGAGCAATTTATTATATACATATAAAACCAGCAAACCAGCATTTTGCTGTTAGGATGAGCAGGGTGCTTTTGAAGCCAAAGGAAACCCTATGTAATTACAGACCAGGTGATAGGAGATGTTGTCTAGTCAGATAAAATTTACCTTTTTCTTTAGAAAAGAAGTCAAGTAGGTTCATTTTGCTCCAGTAAAAAACAACTTAGCACTGATGTTTCTGCCAAACTCTTCAAACTAACTTTAGATACTAGGAGAATGACTCTGATCATCCCAGTTTTTTATGCAAACTGGAATTAGCTCTTAAGCTGCTGTAGGACTGGCAGAAGTGGGACTGCAGTCAGACTCCTGTGAAAGTAGTTTTTTTTTTCTTGTCATTCTCAGATGTACACTTCTGTTACTGAGGTTTCTTATCAGAAAAAGCACAATAGGACTAGAGTGTATGAAAATGAATGCCAAAGTCGCTGCCGATAACATGAGTTCAGTAGCAAAACCAAGGTATTATGGCTTGTTTATCTTCTCATGGCATTGTAACCATCCCTTCTGAAACACAGAGTTCGAAGATCTTGAGTAAGATGGACTGCAGCAGCCACCACATTAAGCCGACGAGTGGAGGGGTTGAATTCAAGGGGAAAATGTGTATTAAGAAGTGCAAGAGGCACAGCTGTGACCTATCTAGGAGACATTTGAGGTAATGCTATTGACCGTTGGTCTTTCCAAACATTGTCTTTATCTGTTCTCTGCCCCTTTGATGAACGTTGCATCCTACTTGCATCATGAGGCAGTTTCCTCTATGAAAGCAATTTTATTTTCAATCTGTTTGCAAAAGTGCCCCATGCCAAAGGAGCAGGCTCGGGGGAGCTCTACTGTTTGCCTCTGATGCATGCCCAGAGGTGGGAAAATTACTGTTTTGGGGACAATCTGCAAGGTGCAACCAGTAATGGACCTGAGTCTTGCACGCAATGCAAACAGGAGTTTAAAGCATTATAACCCTGAAAACCCTACTTGTCTTCTGCCTAACACAGGAGACATAGAAAGCTGTTGGTTGTGAGGAGTGAGCTTTGCTTCTGTAAATGCCAAGAGTGATCTAGCCTTGATGGTGCTCACTGTTTCCATGCGTCATCCCAAGGTGAATGCCACAAGGATGGTGGGTCAGGTGCTGTCAGTGGCACAGTCAGAAAAATCTCTCCTTGCTAGATACAGTTTGGCATTGCATCGGATTTATTGTCATACCTGTAAGCATTTGTTTGCAAATCATTTCACAGTCAGCACTGTGGTTTGCAGGAGGATGGAGCAGTGAGTCATGCCACAAGCTGGCACTGGCAAATCCCCTCTCTGCTAGTGAGCTACACCCAGGAAACATCTCGTTTGCCTGAGGGAACTGCACCCCAGTTAGTTGCCCCTAAAGCTTGTCAGATCCTTGGCATGGTGACTGGTGAGCAGCGAGGGAGGTGAGACACACAGGGCAGGTCACACTTCAGCAGTGCTGGGATGTAATTTCCAACCGCCATCTCTGATGCATGAAGGCAACACTTGCATCTCATCTTGCATTTTTAGGGAAGAAGCATAGAATCAGAGAGTTGTTTGGGTTGGTAGGGACCTCTAAAGGTCACCTATTCCACCCCCTCTCTGTAGTACGCAGGGACATCCTTAACTAGATCAACTTGCTTAAAGCCCTTGAATATCTGCAGGGATGGATCCTCCCTGAGCAACCTGTTCCAGTGTTCCTCTGGAACCCTCATGTGTATTCCTTCCTTAGAAGGAACTGCTGTACTTCTGAGGGAAGGACTGAGCAGGGAGTGCTGCTGGCTCCCCAAGTGAGGTGCTTGGTCTGTGTTCATAGAGCAGTGTGGGATGGTGGCAGTGATGAGCAGTGGCTCTGGCTGCTGCCTCCTCACTGAAGGCTCATCGCCTTGTCATGTGCATATGGACAACAGAAAGTGTTACTGATTCTTTGCTCCTTTTTTGTGCTCAGTTTGCAGGTTGGCTCGTAATGCTCTTTAAAAATCACTTTTTGAGGAAAAACAAACATTCTTTCTGTGAACTGACTGAACTTCAAAGTGTAGCAAGATCTGCTAATATGAGTGGCATCTCTTCACCACCCAGTGAATTACAATAGTGTGATAAATGACCTTATCTTTTAATGCAAATGGGTTTTGTGCACTAATATCTCCTCAGATGTTATACCAGCAAAAGACAAAAAAAAAAAAAAAGGTGCTTTTATAAGGCTGGTTGATATGAAACCTTATACACATAGAATCATAGAATCATGGAATTGTAGGGTTGGAAGGGACCTCAAGAATCATCTACTTCCAACCCCCTGGCATAGGCAGCGACATCTCCCACTAGTACAGGTCACTCAAGGCCTCCTCCAACCTGGCCTTGAACACCTCCAGGGAGGGAGCAGCCACAACCTCCCTGGGCAACCTCTGCCAGTGTCTCGCCATCCTCACTGGAAAGAACTTCCTCCTAACATTCAGTCTAAATCTCCCCTCTACCAGTTTAAACCCATTGCCCCTTGTCCTGTCACTACAAGACTTTGTCAATAGTCCCTCCCCAGCCTTCCTGTAGGCCCCCTTCAGATATTGGAAGCCTACTATAAGGTCTCCTTGAAGCCTTCTCTTCTCCAGGTTGCAGAGCCCAAAATCTCTCAACCTGTCCTCATGTCTGTCTTGAGTGTTGCAGAAGAACAGTGAAACTACAAAGGTATCTGAAGACTTAAAACAAAATTAACTCAACCAGTGATTTTATTTCACTTAGTTATCTAAAATAGGTTGTATGTTTTCTTCTTCCCCCCATATTTAGTGTTCTAAAACAAGCTGACAATTGGTTTGTTTGTGTCCTAAAAAAATGAACACAAGCAGGATCCTTCTCTGAGACAGTTGCCCTGTTTTCCCTTTAATGAGAGGGAGTTCCTAATGTTAACTGAAACAGCACTTGAGCTACATTAGTGAGAAAAATCTCATACCTGTCGTTCAGAGAAGCAGCCTGGAAAATGCAGAATATTTTATTTTACAACAGTTTTAACAATTTCCACTTGCAAGTTGCATATAGGGATAGGGGACTCATGGGTTAAGTGAGTACTACAGTATGAAAATGGAAATCCTACTGTGTTTTAATTGAGAAAACTGTAACTAACATTAGGAATAGACAGATATAGAATCAGAGAATCAGTCGGGTCAGAAGGGGCCACAACAATCATGTAGTTCTAACCCCTCTGCTGTGGGCAGGGATACCTCACACTAGATCAGGCTGTCCAGAGCCTCCTCCAGCCTGGCCTTAAACACCTCCAGGGATGAGGTTTCCACCTCCTCCCTTGGCAACCTCTTCCAGGCTCTCACCACCCTCATTGTGAAGAACTTCTTCCTAACATCCAGTCTGAATCTACCCATTTCTGGCTTTGTTCCATTCCCCACAACCCTATCACTAACTGACATCCTGAAAAGTCTCTCCCCAGCTTTCTTGTAGGCCCCCTTAAGATACTGAAAGGGCACAATATGGTCACATCAGAGCTTTCTACCAAGTTAGGTTATGTTTATGCTGATATTTTTATAAAACACCTTTTAGAGGCCTGTTGCTATGAGTGCCAAAAATGTTTATTGTATGTATGAGTTAGGGATATAGATTAATACCATTATCACAGAGTGCAGGTGAAAACCTATAGTAAGGAAACTGCATGGACTATGGGCAAGTAATATTGATAATAGCATTTAAATTTATGAGGCAAATTTACTAACACAATCCTGGAAAAAAATACAGAGTACTTAATTAGGACAAAATCTTTCACTTGACATGCATTTTATTTTATACAACAAGGACAGTCATTCCTTCTGTGAAGTTTATGTTGGTTGAAAGCATAAATTTGACTGATATATATACAGGTTTCTGTTCCCAGTAGTGAACACAGTTACATTTAGAAAATTGACAAAATCAATGGCAATAAACCAGAGATCAATTTAAATTTCACATTTAGCTACTTGTTTCAGAGTCTCCCTGAAAATTTACAGTCACTAACATGTTTTATGTTTAGAAGCAATAGGTGCATGCAGCTGCTCTCCATTTGCAGCAATTGTTTCCTAAATTTGTCAGCTGAGGATATGTGTGTACAAATACATATATTAAATTACACATAATATATAGTCTGTGTAGTTCTGCCAGAGTGTTCTCTGCTCTCAGCAGGCTGTTTTCTTATCTATTGGAAGTATTAAGGAATGGCCACTAATGAGCATTGTAAATGTAACGGACAGCAGTAGTTCCAGATACCCAAGCTTTCTAAGTTGCTAATTTACTATCCCATTTCACAATAGCTAGCACCATAAAATCAGGTCACTATAGAGGTAAGAATCTATAAATACAGTGCCTATGTCATATCCCATCATCCCCAAAAGGATCATGCTCTCTGTCTGTTTAAAGAGGTTTACATATTCCTTATAATACACGTATGATAAATTAAGCACTCCTCTTTTTTTCTTTTCCTAGGCCCCTTTAAATGGAAGGAATTGAAAACACAATAATGATATAATTAATTGCAGCCTCATTCTTGTAGAAAAATTACACCTTTTTCGATTAGTGTGAAATATAAGTGTCAAATCAGTAATAAAAATCCTGATCAATAAAACAATAATAACGATGTTGTTAAAAGCGGCCCTGGAAAGGTGTTCGTGGCAGTGCGTTTTAGGGGTTAGAAACCCTTTTAAAATAAACGGATTTCATCTTTACACTGTGTCACCTAAATCATTACAATGTTTGTGTATACAATTATCATCTGACGATAAATTGCAGCTATTGAATGGATTAAGTTTGAACTTTTTGACCTCATAAATCTGAGTTTGTCATAGCTTCAGCAAATGCTTGTGTAACAATCAGTTGATTACATGGCAGAGCAGATGTACGTATGTTAACTGGAAAATATGAAAGGAGCAGGGTAATTCAGAGTTCATTGGGAGAAGTTTATAAATGTCTGACAATATCACGTTAACACATTCTCCATATACCTTCTAGTTGTAAGTTGGTATCGTTCTCTATGCTGTTTTTCCTCTTGTTTTAAAGTGATATTTGAATTTAGTAGAAAAGAGAAAGTACTGTTAAAACCGCAAATCTTGAACTGATTGTTAGAGAACGTAATGGAACACAAGGAGAGAAATATCTTGGTAGGATCCAACAAGCCATGTTCTCAGGAAATCATTCAAAATTGATAAAATACCACCTTGGAAAAAGCAGAAACACATTCTCAAACTGCAAAGATGACATGAAAAAGTGTGGGCCATTTGAGATAAGAGGAACTATAGATTTCTGTAGGATTATTTTAATCCAAGGGTCAACTGCCACGGATGGAGATTACTGATCTGTGTGACTTAATTCATCTGAAATAGGTATGAATAAAGAAAAATGAGTGAAGACTAGGACTGTACTCCAGTATTTTTCCCTTCATGTTGGGAAGGGCAGCCTTCTTTTACAGTAGAGACTGATAGCCAAGAGAAGGGACCAGATGAAAATAATTAATATTACACAGTAATGCAATCTTGTTATTGGGCCAGTTTCTCAAAGAGCTTTGAATGGTTGTATACAAAACTTCCCCATAGATGCAATAACTGTCTCTCTGCTTGTGTCTTTTCATACGAAAAGCAAAGGAACAACCACATCTTTGAATGAATGAAATCAATCTCGGGTTATTGAGTTTGATCAAACAATCAGTTGTGAAATCAATTCAAAGATTATGGTAACATCTGGTTCATGATGAGAATCCCACCGGCACTGCTGAAGTCAGGTAAAAATATTCATCTCTAACAAAGCAACTCAACCTCTGTGCAGAGCTGGATCAAATGTTATAAGTGAGTTTTGACCTTTTTAATAGTGTCTTTGGTTTTGACACACAAAAAATACTTAGTATTTAAAAACCCCACCACACCTTAAACGGCTTTTAAAGGCCAAATTTAGTTTAGTTTCATTTCAGTATTTTTCAAAAAATTCACATTGAAACCAAACCTTCCTGTGGTAAAATATTTAATTAAATTCAAAAGAAATTTCCATGTTTTCATTTAAGCATTAAATAAATTATTTACTTTTCACTCCCACATGAAAATGATTTCCCCACCCCTTAATTTCTTAGCTGACTAATGTAATGTAAAAACCCAGCTCTCTGAATAAGAAGAGACATGTTCACAGAGCACACACCCACCAAAAGGTATGTGTAGTGTAAGTGCATTTTGTGCTATCCATGTCTCTTCCTATTTTTGTCCAGAATGCCTTTGGAAAAAAAAATTAAAAAATCCTCTTTGTGAGGAACACCGTGCTTAACAAGTGTCACTTGAAATTACTATTTTTATATGCTCTTGTGAGGAATATTTGCAAGTAGTGCAATTATGCTGCTCTTTTTGAACAGATCTGCTCTGCCCAGACTTCAGAATGGGGACTTGAAGGTTGGTGAGGGTACACTCTTTATGACATAATGTGCCTTTTGTTGTGTAAACCTTCCAAATCTAGCCAGGTTATCTGCTGACAGAAATGGTGGTTTGCACTTGAAAGACAAAGACTTTGATATTTAGCAGCTAAATTTCCATATGGTCTGTCAGTGCAGAGTGAAGCCCAACCTCTCTGCAGAGCAGCTGCCCCCACAGCCCAACACATCCTGCCCTTCAGCAGCTCTACTCCCAGATCAAACCTGAATATATTCACACAGCAGTTCCTAGACTTACTATTGCAATCTCAATAATATTAAAAAACAAACAAAAAAACCCCAAACAACCCCCCCCCAAAAAAAACCAAACCAAACAAAAAAACCCACTTATAATATTAATAATCTTAATATTGAATTTTCCTTTGTCATTTAAGGTAGGCACTTTGCATTGCAGTGTTTTTACATGTCTCTGTCTCCTCATAGTTCACAATCTATCTGCCTTTAAATAGCAAAAGCAGATACTCAAATTGAGGCAGATCCTCAGGATGTAGATTGTCATTACTCTGAGAGAGTCACTTAAGTGACAGTTTTCACCACTGCCCTGAAATCTCACTGTGCTGAGTGTACTAGGAACCACTCTATAAGGGAAATCTGATGTAACTGTGTGAAGTCACTCTATGAAAGTACCTGGGGTTAGATTGTTTCCTTAAATTCTTTTCTTCAACAATCTGGTGATGGAGGGGTTAATTTGGAAGGCATTGCGAAGTCATTTGTCTAACTGTTGAAGAGAAAACCTCCCTGAATTTGTGCTATTCCTTCACATTAAAATTTTTTTTTAATAATAATAATTAAAAAAAACCCAACCAACTGTCACAGAGATAATGTTGTGGTATCACTTTGATTTGCCAGTGAACAATAGTCTATATCACAATAAAAAAAAATCTACGTGTTTTGCCACAAGCCTCTGATCAGTAGACACTCTGCACAGAATGAGCATAGCAACTACATTATCTTTCACCCTGAGGTTAAGGTCATTGTCAAGGATTTGAGGACAAGCTTGTATTGCAGCTGCCTGCATTTAGAGCTGTCAAAGCTTAGAAAAACCTGCCTGATGGACACGTTCTTGTTTTGTATCTCTTTTATTTTTTTTTTCCAAGCCCTACACTCCTGTGGGAGATTTAATTAAGACCAATGTAGAAATGTCCAAGCTAAAAATAGTACCTGTAGTTGTCTTTCATTCTGATCCTGTGAACTCCTACAGTGGAAGAGAAAGCAAACACCTAACGAACAGCACCCACTCTCCAGACTAGCTCCCCGTTCTTCACCGATGAAGTGGCTGAAAGGCAAGACTTGCTAAACTTCCAGTTTTGGAGGGGCTTGTTTCATGGATATTCAGACTTCCACAAAACAGCTTGCTGAAGCCCTTAACTGTATTACAATTGGCCTCTTAATGAACAGATGAACTTTTCTTTTCACCGTTTCAAGTCTGTTATCCAAGACTAAAGGGTAGCATGGCTATTTCATTTCTGACCTGCCTAACATATAATTAGAAGGTTCCTGGAGGTACTTATAATTGAATTATGGGGTGTTTCATGAGCATTCTTGCTAGTAGGTAGAGATGTAAAAAGCAAAGCTCATCTGGAATGCATGTGGGGAAAGTGGATGATTTAGTAGATCTGAATATTGCCTGAAATATTAGATTGAGTCAAAAATCTACTGGCTAAAATTTATTTTTATTAGGAAAATTACCCTAAGTCTATAGCACCAATTTCTGTGACAGTATAGCTGAATACAGTTCGATTGATTTTAGTGAAGCTCTACTCATTTATACCTAACGTAGGCTAGAGAAGGGTCCAGTGAATTAGTCCCAGTCACATATTTATCAGACATGAAACATTCAGCTAATCTCTTGGAACCCTGTAATTGGCTAACATAAAACATCACTGAATAGTTAAAATTACAGCTGAGTTTCAGATTTGTTGTTAAGTAAATTTGAAATGTGGGGAAATAACTTAAAGGGTCTGATTTGGTGCTCTCTCTCTCCAATGTTTACAGATTGATTGTCAGATGCACAGCCCTTGTAGGGTAGCTACTCACAACTGCCCCCAGCAAAATGTGTCCTTCAGCTCCTGTGGAAACAGCTGCTGAGTCCATGGCCAGGATTGTTTAGCCAAGGGTCAGCTTGGAAAGTACAGAGCATCTTTCAGAAACGACCAGCACTGTTCTTTGCCTTGTTGTGGGTTTGGTTTTGATGGAGGACTCTGCTCTTTTTGTTCAAAATGCTGCAAAGTACAAAAATCTTACTGACCTGTTCTTATCATGTTATTTAGCTATCTACAGTCTATTTCATCCTGTCAAGGATGCTTTTGGAG
This sequence comes from Eubucco bourcierii, assembly GCA_013396675.1. Lineage (NCBI taxonomy): Eukaryota > Metazoa > Chordata > Aves > Piciformes > Ramphastidae > Eubucco > Eubucco bourcierii. Next base: position 835,198 of record VWZE01014340.1, on the reverse strand, counting down.
CAGAAAAAGTTATTGTTCAGATCTCAAAAATACCTGCCAGGTAGCTTTGGTTTGTTTAAACCAAAACAACAGAACCCAAATTCCTGCATTCATACTTTAATGTGAAGTTGTCTTATCTGACCCAACTCTTTTTAAATAGATAGGTAATTTTGCCCAAAAAGAAAAAAATGAGCAAACCCCAGAAATCACACTGTTTCCCCTTTTGTAGCTCTCCCTGCAGAAATGAGGAGAACAAATGAGAGGGTTGAGAATTAAAACCATTGACCTTTCCAGGTGCAGAAGAGGGGAAAGGTCTCAGGCCATAGTGTGATGTAAGATGGAAAAAGGGTCAGGAAGCCATCTGCCCCCTGCAGCACTACCTGTGGGCTGGGATGCTTTGTGGTGGAGATTTAGAAACAGACTCGTCTTAAGTCTTTCATTTAGGTGTCTTGTTACATGAATCTGTAAATGACAGCAAGAAATCCTTTTTATAACCTGTATTAATTCACTCAAAAAGGGAAAAAAATATTTTTTAATGATGAAGCAAATAACCCTTTCAACTACCTCCAAGGACAGTTGCAGAGGAAGACCTGGAGAGTACTGTTTTTACTATGTCTGTGTCATATTCTTCACAGAATCTTTTAAACTAAGAACATACTGATAAACTTTTTACTCCTAGTTTACTTCAAATAAAGAGTATTTTAAAAACATCTATCCCCTTCACGTATAATGCCCCACAAACACTTACTAAGGCTCTTCAAATCGTTTCTGATCTGTTTCCTAACAAAACACTGAATGACATCAACACATGCACTGTGCTGTGCTCCAGCAGAATTAGATTAATAAGTTCTATTGATTGGTTGGGAATGCAAAATAGAATCCAAGACCCCTTTTCTGGCATCAGAAAACATAAATCTGTTTATATTGTTCCCTTCTGGAGACCTCATTAGCTGAATGATCTTCTTGTTGACACTGATAGTTCCTCTCTCTTTGATAAAATTAATATTTTAAGTGTGAAACTAAATGCAGACTAGGAGTTTTAGACATTTGTAGCTTCGTCATCTTCTTTTTTTTTTTTTTTTTTTTTAAAAAATTATTTATTGGGTGTCACTCATTTCAGTTTGAAGGTTCTTTGACCAGTAAAAGTACATCTTTAGATAGCTGATATCTGAATATCAGTGTAGTTGTCAGGTACGGCAATGGTAGATATGCTTCATTTTGAGGTTAAAATCATTGCATTTCTGAAATGTGTTTAGTAGCAAACTGTCTCTGCCTTATGTCTGTACAGTTTCTGACCACAAAACATAGGTAGCAGGCTCTGACTGTCACAAGTTTTCCATTACCAAGTGACTATGTCTTATGACTTGAAACTGCTGTCGAATCTCCTGCCATTCAAACCAACCACCACAGTGCTGCTTAGAGCACAAGCAGATTTTCAATTTGCAGCATGATGCCTCTCTACATTTGGTAACTATGACGGATTTCAGTCTTGTTCCTTGCAATTCTCCTTCATGCAGATGTCACCATGCAAAGGACTTCTTCCTTCTTCTCTTCTCTCTCCTCATCTGGTCCCCAGAGTCCCTCATTCATGTTACATAAGAGTAAAAAGTCCTATTTACCCTTCTTTATTTTAACGTTTATATAGTACTAGCAACTCAGGAGCAAGCCTTCAGTAGTATTTTCCATACAGTATGCGAAAGACAGTGTGGAGAGAAAATCATAGAATCAGTCAGGGTCCGAAGGGACCACAAGGATTATCCAGTTCCAACCCCCTTGCCATGGGCAGGGACACCCTACCCTAGATCAGGCTGTCCAGAGCCTCCTCCAGCCTGGCCTTAAACACCTCCAGGAATGGGACCTCAACCACTTCCTTGGGCAACCCATTCCAGGCTCTCACCACTCTCATGGTGTAGAACTTTCTCCTCGCATCCAGTCTGAACCTCCATACCTCCAGCTTTGCTCCATTTCCCCTAGCCCTGTCACTACCTGATAGCCTAAAAAGCCCCTCCCCAGCTTTTTGTAGGCCCCTTCCAGATACTGGAAGGCCACAATAAGGTCACCTTGGAACCTCTACTTCTCCAAACTGAACAACCTCAACTCTTTCAGTCTGTCCTCACAGCAGAGGTGCTCCAGCCCTCTGAGCATCCTCGTGGTCCTTCTCTGGACATGCTCCAGCATATCCATATCCCTCTTGTAACAGGGTTTCAGTCAGGTCATATTGTTTTTAATTAAGCTGATAGTTCTTTCAGTCTCTGTAATATTAGTTTACCGCCACAGCCCAGCAGACAAACTCCATTTCTGTTTCTAACTGGGAATACTTGCTCATCTGTGAGTTCTCAGTGTTCCCCTCTCTCACTAAGATTTCTCTTTAATTGTTTCTTTAAGAAATTACTATCCTTTCTGTTTTCCACTCACTGCCTTTCTCCTTATTATTTCTTTCTGGCTCACTACATTTACCTGCCAGCTGCTTCCCTTTGAATTCTTTCAGCTTCCTTTGTACTCTTTCCCCACCCATCTACCAGTATAATGATATATCCTGTTGCAGCAAACGTGTCTGATCCCACGTGCAGTAGTTAATCCATGAATTTCCGTAAGGTTGCCAGTTTTTTGTTTCCCCATGTACAATTTGCTCTGCACATGCCACTGTAAAATTATATTTTAATTTGTTAAACCCTCTGATAGATATTAATATTTATATCAAATCAAGTTAAATGAATGTGCTTTTCAAATCAAAGCCTGTGTATAGAAGGAGATTGTAAAGACTATCATTGCTTCTTATTGAAGGCTCACAGAAAGTTTTCAGCCATCTCAAAGCAAGTATCAGTATTCATTTTCCACGCTGAGCCTTATGAATCCTTATGTTTATAACACTCCTCAACTGGAATAAATCTTCCAGCTGATTATCACAGCATTTGGCACAGTGCCACACGCAGTTCTGGGAACAGTATTCAATCAATGTGTAAACTAGTGAAATGCCAGGAACTTTTGAAAGACCATGAAGGATGATTAGTGAGTAAAGAATAAACAACGTTCAAAAGTTGAGGAGTGCTACTAGCTAAGGCAGACCTGAGAGGAAATTTTTTTTTGCCATGATTTAAAATGAATATATAACTCATAATTTAGGCAGGTATTTATATTTTCTTATCTCATACTCCAATGTTTGTTTAACGGGAGCCAGGTATACAGGGTAAGACTCTAAAAGAAATAAACACTTCGATTATATTGTAACATGTTTGTATTATCAGCGATTAACTCAGCCTTTATTTATAGTTAAGTAGGAAACTAGTAGAATATGAAAAAATGAAGATGAACAAAACCATTACTGAAAAATCTTTAAGAATTAATATAATAGAAAACCCCATTTTCATCTTGGTGGAATAGCTGTGTGTTAGAACGTTGCTGCTTGCCTAAGTTGTGGTTCTTGATTTTATTCTTACAGTGAGAATGCGTCCTTTCTAAGTTGTTAGTATGGGGGGGGGGAGAGATTTTTTTCTGTCTCTTTATGTCAAAGACAATCTAGTTTTCAAGCAGTAGTAGAACTTAGAGCTCTTCTGAAGTGCTCACCTACATCCTAAATACCAAAGTAATCCTCCTGTCTCAGAGGACAGAGTTAGTCCTACATACTTATGTGCCAGAGTTGGGATTTCCATAGCTTCCAGCTTATGTATAGTGATGCCTTTCATTTAGGCAGACCCATTCCATTGTTGATGTGATCCGTGGGGGTTAATTAAGGGTACTTTATAATCTCTAGGAGATCTTAAATCTTCCCTTAAATATAATAACTGGTGTTGTGCGCAAAGCTGACTAGCTGAGAGAGAAGTGTCGCCACTATCTCCTAGAGCAGCACGTCTATATATGAAGTTATTTTTCAAACGATGCACCAAACTTGGGCTCCCTGTTTACAAGCTGGGCATATCAGGAGCTAGGTGGGAAATCAAAGCCCAACATGTTTTTACATTATTTGGAAGAACTACATTAAGTAGGCAAAGTATGTGCTGACAGCCTCTCAGACACACTGTGGTAGCACGGAGTCAGTCTGTTGCTGCATCCTGCCTACTGTTTGGAGTATAAAAATAATATTTGCCTTACGTGTGACAAGAAGGTGTCAGGATAGTCTCTTGGTGAGGCTAGGATGCGAGATGTCTATATGCTTCATGCTATGTCGTTACATTTATAGACAACTGTAAATATAATACATCTGAACTCTGCCATGCTACAGGGGAAAAAAAAATTATCTAGACTTGCATTCCTCTCACAATAGCATTTAGTTCTATAAGTCCAAAAACTGCACGGGGTCATGCACTGGGTTTATTAGATCTCATAGTTTTATACTTCTATACCCAAAAGTTCAAGTCAGCTGTGTGGCTTTTCCCATGATCTCATTATGTGTGTCAGCAATTGCCATGCATACAAGACTTCGAAAAATATTTGGATAATAGAAGAGTTCAAGTTTTGCTATTCGCAGGCGGAATTCATAGGCATCTTTTGAGCAGTGCTTTACAGTAGTTACGCTATATTCCAAGTGGGAATAAATACATGTTTTCTAAGGACAAGAGTAATATTATGACAGAAAACATAATAAAACATTGAATTGGCAAGATGCAACGAAATAGGGGTAAAAAGAGGACTGTTCAGTCTGGTTTGAAATCCCTCATTTAATACATGGTTGTGTAGAGATGTTGCAAAAATAAGAAACTAATGCAAATGACAACTGTGTAATGTGCACAGATCCAATGCCCTCCAACAAATAAGCTGTTTTGCCATGTATACCCTTCTTTGAAACATCTGCCTTTTGTATTTATACACACAAGTGCTGCATCTCACTTTTATCTTTAAACCAAGTCTTTGTGCATATAGGATTTATGCCTTAATACCTTCCTGAACTGTTACAAAGGGATGAGAGTGAGGAACACAAAAGCAATGGGGTTTGCGTGCAGGGGTGTTTGTGCATGAGAGGCAAAGAGGGAGATTTGAGATTAGGCAAAACAGACTTAGAGGCAACAACAACAATAATATTTTAGGATACTTTAAACCATACTTTTAACACTAGATTTTCTTTCTAATGGATTTTACTTTTTTTTAATCTATGAAGAAGGTTAAAAGTGATATCTTTGTTGAATAGCTACTGTATATCTAATTCTTGAAGGGTTGGGGTTTTTTTTTTCCTCCCTCATGATGTGGAAATGGTTTCAATCCCTTTTAATATTCATTTAATGTCAGTGCAATATATATTGCCACCTTACTTACTGCATTAGTAAAAAAATGTGCTTATGTGCTATGATTCTCTTATGATAGAAGCATAAAATCTCGGAAGGATCAAAGTCCACCAACGTTCACCCTTCTGCAACAGTAGGAAATTGATCATGCGAGAGATGCTCACCTAATGCTAACATATTATTATTATTTATTATAGCACTAACAGTGTGCTAGGTGCATTAGACGCCAGTATGAAGATGAGGTCCTTGTCCTGGAGTGGCTTCAATCTCCGGGGTGATCTTGCAAACACTTAACTATATGACTAACTATATATGCGTGAAATCTTTCTGGCTCACATATTTAAGTGATTTTTTTTTTCCTCCCCTTTAAAAAATTTTTTTTTCTTATATACAAAACATTCCTGCAGGGTCTGCAGCGCTAATTAAACTTAACATTACTCCTCTGCATCAGAGAGTGTGTGCATACATAAAGGGGAAAAGGATCAAACTCTTGCAGTGCTTTAAATTGTATGAAAGTTTTATTAAAAAATCACCTCCCCTTTTCAATGTGTGCCTTCTATTTCCCCAAGCTGCATTTCCCACTTAATATTTTACAGCCAGCAAAAGCTATGTTTTGTTATGCAGCTTTATTAAAACAAAGATCTTACTGACCACAGTGAAACTCCCGAAAGGCACTGCTGTTGGACCATAGTCTACAGAGGCAGTTATGTAAACCAGCTCAGAAAAAAGGACATACATTACACTCTGTCATGTATATGTTAGGGTTATTCAAATGGCAAATTCTGGTCTAAATCCAAACTAAAAGAAGTTTTGCCCAGACCTCCTTAATACCTCACACTTTTAACCCTTATATGTTTGTGTGCTTGCTTCCAATGTGTGAAAGAAATCTTGCAGAGAATCACTGGCATTTTTGGCAGTGATGCTGAGGTCTAACAGGGCGGGAGCTGGCATCTTGTTATCAGAAGAGATGAGTAGATAACTTCACTCTCATATTGAAATCTGCTGAATAATTTCACTGAGTGTGGCAGCTCTGTTAATCTGCATTGCCTAAAAACGTATGGTTTTATTGTATGTTGTTGGATGTCATAAAAGCTTTCATTTGTGAAACATCTTTTTTTTTCAGAAGTCCCAAAGATGCTAGCAAATGTGAATAACTTAAATCTCTCAGATTTGGGCATATGAAGCTTAGAGATTGCCAATCCCTTTTCAGATGCTGATAAAAGAGGGATGTAAATCACTCTTTTTTTGCTCATTCTTTGGCTTTGCTTTGAATATGTCTCTTGCTGGGGTTTCATTCTGCTAGTCACGGGGCTGCAGAGACAATGCAGTGGGACTGATGGATCAGGATGGGGGTGGGGTTTTTTGGTTGTTGTTTTTTTTGACTTCCACTTACATCCCAGATGCTGCTCTGACCCTCACGCGTCAGTTACAACCTTTTCATTCTGATGATAGTCAAGGGTGATGGAGTCCTGTCTATGGGCATCAGGGCTCTGAAATGGACTTTTATTTCCCACGTGATCCATAATCAAAATCCCTTGTCACCCAAGTTTCCATATTTAAAAAAAAAAAAAAAACAACAAAACAACAAAAAAATAAGCAAGCACAACAAACTAACATGCAAAATATATTGATAATGAGAACAAGTTTATAATTACTAAATGCAGAGGGAGATATCAAAGCCATGTTCTTCAAACAGGATATTACTTTGTAATTAAAAAGAACTTCAAAAAGAAAAATGCTGAAGACATGATCATTATAATGTACATCAAGTGCTGTTGAAACACCATTTGAGTAAAATAATGCTTGGTAGACTGGAGGAGAATTTAGAGAGAAGGAAAAACCAGAATGATTCAGTGCTAAAGGAAGCAGTTCAAACCATATTTGGAGAATTGTGTGTTCTTGACATCAGCATTATAAAATTATTCTCTGCATTATTTATTCTACAAATTTTAATTGATAAATATTAGGTGACTGATTCTTTCAAAGGAACAAGTACCTGGTGGAATGTACTCTGAGCTGGGTTGGTTCATACTTATCATAAAAATGAAAACTACTGGAGCATAAAGAGCTTACAAAAAGGAGGCATTACTGTGGATTTAGTACAGTTGGTGTTTGATACACTCAGTTGTATTCATCACATCTACTGTGTCAAGACATTGCTTACAATGCACCCGACCGTATTACAGACCATAAGCAAGCACGATATTTAAATTGAATGATGCATTTGGTATCATTCCAAGTTAATTCTTTCATAATATGGTATTTTTTAAAAAAGCAAGTAGCATCCATTTCCACATAATCTTTCTTTAAACTTATCTCTGTTCAGCTGTATTTTTTTTTCATCAGCTTACAGAAAAAAACAAATACAACCAAGAAGCCACCTACTTTTAAAAGGGTATTAAGAAGACATTTAGTGAGGGCGTGCTATTTATTGGCTTTTTGATACTACAATGTTAAAGCACATCACAAACACAAATGGGCTTATTTAACATCTTCCAGAGGCCAGGAAGCATCAGTAATGCTCCCATTCACAGGGGGTGGCTGTGGAAAAGCAGCACAACTCAGAGACATGCCTGTAACGTGTGGAGAATCTGTGGTGCAACTGGAAACAGAACCAGGTTGCTTTAACTGTTTTAAGTGCCACTCTGAGCATTTCAAACTGGTTTTTAACCTTTGGTAAGGGATGCCTCTTTCCCTGTTAAGCTACTCTGTCCGCCTAGATACTGCAACTGTAAGTACCAACACACAAATTCAGCCTCCTTTGGTATTTTGAACATGTCAAGGGAGACTTAAATGCCAGTGGAGCTCTGGGATTAGCAGAGTTGTACTGTGCCTATTGGAGGGTTCCCCACTCCCATTACACACAACAGGAGCATTGTTGCTCTTCACTAGGACCATTGCTTTACCCTTCTTGTGCTTGATGGAAGTCACCTTCATGGGGTCACCCAACCAACTCACAGATGTAGGTAACTTGAAGCACATCATCTACCTTCCAGGGAAAGTACATTTTCATATATTCCGCAGGATGAGTAGTTTCCAGAAAAACCTTTTTATTAAATGTTCCACGGGTAAAATAAGAATCTATGAATAGTTTAAGCAGTTGGCCACCAGCCCCCTGCAGGTATAAACTTCTGCTTGAAAGATGACCTAAAATATATCTCTCTTTTTTTTCCCCCACAGTTCTATCAGTACATATCCTTATTAAAGAGTTCTTTTGTCAAGATTTCTGATTTCCCCCTTCCCCCCCCCCATCATACCTTTATGTAGATCATATCCTCTTAAGTCACTATTGTAGACTTCAGTAACTTGCTAGGGGTCAAGGTATGGAAAGAACTATTGCAAGGCGTTTGAATTAGTAGATGTTAGAATTAAGTACATTTTAAATCTTGGCCAAAGTTTACTTTTTCTCTCCTCACTTCAAAACACCGACAGACTGTCCCTGGTTTTGAAGTTTCTCATTTTCAAGACTCTCACCTTGCAAATCTCTACGTATGTGCTTTATTTCTTAAGTGTATACAGACCACAGTCAAAGCACAGGCATATGTGTGCGTAGGACTCGGGTGTCGTCTGGCAGATGGTGTCATGGTACCTAGATTTCTTCAGAAGTCAGCTGAAGCCTTCCATAATTTCATGGAGATCAGTAGGAAAGCAATTTCTGAACGCATTATGAAGTGATATTCACTCAGAATTGCTTAGAGGGAATAACCAACACAGCATACAGAAACCTGTGCCTAACCTAGACGCTCTGTTGCTGCCTATGTGAAAGTTGAATGCCAGAGTTTGTCTCTTTGTTTAACATTTTGCATGCAAAGGAACAAGTGCTATACCATCAAAACAAACATTTTCCCATAAAAGAAAAATACATCCATCAAAATCAAGGAGAGAATAGCCCCAAGTCTTGACTCTTAATATGTCTGTTAGCTCGTTAACAAGAAATTTGGAGGGTTTTGTATGCTCCCCAAATGTCCTTATCTTGCAGAGCTCTGTGCTGATTGCTGAAGGTGATTTTGAGACAAAACACTTGCATAACAGTACGACACAAAATTTGTCTTTGTGTCAGAGGGAACTGTTTAAATGACTCGAGGTAAGTCAGCAGAATAGTATAAGCACATGTTTGCCCATAGTCTTACCTGAAGATATAGTTGAGCTTGTATTACAAAGAATTCAGCTGTATAAATACCTCATGCCATCTGTGTATGGCAGGGGAATTGAGCCAGTAGAAGCTCAAGACCTGTGTCAGTGTTCTCACAGAAGGACTGTTTATGAACAGATGTTATGTGGTGTTTTTCACAGAAAATGGGCTCTGGAGAGAGAAAATGTCTATCAATTACTGAGGTATTATGTATAACAGCAATTTTTAACCTTGAGAATGATACTTTAAAGTTCTCTGTGAAATATTCAGTGCCGAGACCACTTCCTTTGTGCACAGTAACATACGCCCTTGCATATTGCACAAATTCTTTTTAATATTCCAGTTTAAGGTCTTTTGGAGAAAATATTTTAGATATTGCAGAATTCATTATTCTCCACACACCACACCCTCACTCCTCCCCCCAAAACCCCACAATGATCTGACTGGAAAAGTTTTTCTGTTTACCGTTCTCAAAATCAAACTGCCTTTTCAAGATTGAATGCTTGTATATCGTGTTTTGTGTTTCCCAAACCTGTCCAATAAATAAATGGTTTCACAATGTGTAATTTACTAAGCAAATGATCAGCACTAAATGAGTGTAGGAGGGAGAAAAATACATATATGTGTGTGTGTGTGTCTGTATATATGTCTGTATGTATGTATGTGAATATATTCCAGACTAGCCTCTGATCAACCTTGGTAATTTGCACTAACTTCAGTAAGATATTTGGTAGAGTGAGGTATTAGAAAATAAAGATTTACAGTTTCTAGTAAGTTAAATCTGGCAATATTCTGTTAAATTTAGTATTATGCACATCTCTTTATTTAACAGACTGTCAATGCTAGTTCTATTAGATTGGTCATATCTAACTCTCCATTTGTATCCTTTCTGTAAAAACTCTTGACTCCTGAGGACCTTCGAACTTGAGCTTTCTGTGGTACAATGTCAAAACAGAGCCTCCAGTTACTGCTAACAATTACAACTAACAGTGTTGTGCTGCATTTTACCAGTGTGCTCTTGATTCAGGAGCCTAACTACATCTTGCAAAAATGCAGTTATTAAATATCCTCACATGGGATGTCTGTGTGTTAGAAGACCCTTGTGTGACCTATGGACAGGCACCTTGTTTTTTCCTAATATATATACACCTTCATTTTCCTTTAGCATTCTTATTATTTATTCAATAAATCTTTTTTTTTTCTTGCTGACAGCAGTTGTATTTATAAAGCTAAATCCAACACAGCAAAATGTTCATCACTTTATAAACTAAACGCTAATGTTTTATTTATGTGCAATGAACAGAGAAAAAAGAACTGAATTGATGTTTACCTAACAAGCTGCAAAAAAGTGCAGTAACATAATAGTGAAGTTCATAAGCATTCTGGCTTGTAATTTTTGGTGTCAACATTTGAATTGCAGAAAGAGCTTATGCAGACATAGCACGTATACAAGTGCAGTTTAGATCTACATCTATAAAAATAACATCTGTTTAAGCATACATTACATTTAAAAATAACTGTACAGTGATCAGCTGGTTAAGTACAGTTAACCAGATGCCGTTTTAAAGTGCCAGATGGAACAATGAAACTAAGATTGAAAATTAAAAAATACTGTGAAAGGTCAAATCAATTAAGCAACCTGTTTTGTTGGCATGTAACAGTTAAAAGTAAGTTTCAACTACTTAAGGAGTGAGCAATGTGAAGATGAAGCAGTTAAATTTCAACTTGCTATTTAAAAGAGGGAAAGATAAAATGCATGTCGTAGGTCCAGGGTCCCTCAGCAGGTCTTGGGGGAGTATATTGGGAAAACAGATGCAGTAAAAAAAGTATTTGCTTGGCTTTCCTTTCAATTTAAAACAAATACTATCCTTCAGGCTTTAAAGTAACACCATCTTTGGCAGTCTGACATCTTGCAGCATACGTGCAAGCTTTTCTTTCTCCTTCTCTATGACCAGTGTGGGACTGCTTGGCCAAATCCACTCCTTGAACTTGCTCTTCAGCAATGGGGCAGTGCTTGGAGGGGACAGAGATGGGATTGGGCACCTGCTAGTTCCAGGGGATGCCGTGGGAAGTGGCTGTCCCTTGCAGATGGGCTATCTGCGCCCTGTTTCTTTCTAGGAACTAAACCCACATGCCTAGGAACAATGTACAAGAAGTTTTGGAATAGGAATGACACTGTGATTCTGTGGATAAAGGATAAACTCTTGTTAAAATTGCGCTCTGTCCTGCTACTGAAAAACAGATGGGGGGAAAGAGACCTTATCGTCCCTAACCTGTTTTATGCACAATGGGAAGAATATTATATATTTGAAATATCAGTAAGCCAATGCACTTTTCCTTCAATTCTAAGCAGCATAAAAACTCAAATCTAGATTTGAATTTTGGGCAACGGGACAAAGGTAACATTGCTGTAGTCAAAAAAAGGTGTAATGATACCTGCAGGTATGCTGGCAGGCAAAGCAGCAATTCTAGCCAGCAAGAGAGAAAAGTGTTGAGTTTTCCAGTGAAGACGACTGCTGCTACTTTTTGTCGATTTCTTTTTTATTTCTTTTTGTCCCCTTCCTAGGAGTAACTGAGCCTTAAATCGCCATGACTCAGAATCCTTATGACACAAGCATGTTGCTGGATAATCCCTCAGCAACAGCGCACAAACTAGTAACACCAGACGCTGTTTTGGAAAGAGGGTTTAGGCACCAAATGTAGAAGAGCTACAGGGCTCTGGGGCAGAGAGAGATGCTCGGTCAGTCGCCTTAGGGAAGAGCAGCTCTGACAGCAGCAGCGGTGCCATCAGTCAGCAATCTGAGCGCGGCCGCTAACGAGAAAGGGAATTTTTCCTGAATGAGCACAGGGCTATTTTCAACCTAGGAACTTGATGTTGTGCCTTTGTTTTAGTAACTTTGTTTATATCTGGTTGGCGGAGGGGAGAGGAGGAGGGGAGAGCACTGGGGTGCAGTGCTCCTTCCTGACACCTCCTCTCTTGCTCCCAGAGCTCCCAGTAAAAGAGCAGCTGTACCTCTCTTGCGTGCACAGCCAACTGTTTAGTCCAGGAACACAATGAAAAGATTCTGCGGCTGTTAAAATAAATAGCTTCCCAGTAGGGAGTGGAATAGTATGACCATGCCTAGGCACTTTGTGTACCCTGTTTTCCAACTGTACTGGGATAGAACACACTATGGGGAGAGAGGAAACAAGCCTGGCTTCTACACTTGGCTCACTTTTCCTCATCACACTGAGAATAGTTACCCTACTGATCGCTGGTCCTGTTGGATTCCCTTTCATGGAAATATTTTGCGTTCCTGCTGGTTCAGTGGCTGATGTTCAATTATTTTTATTATTTATCACCTCCCTTCTTCCCCC
>VWZE01014340.1:808405-822483 GCA_013396675.1 Eubucco bourcierii | reverse complement strand
CCCCCCCCCAACAGTTTCTCTTCGTTGACAGCATAAAGCAAACATTTGGGCTTGCTGTAAACAGAGAACATACCAGACCAATGGCAGGTAGCTTGTAATTTTTAAGTGGGTTGCTAACTGGAATTTGTAAATCCGGGAAATCGAATCATTATATTTAACAGACAAATGTGTATAATATAAAATCAGTGAAAAGATAACATAATAAGTACTTTGACTATTATCTGGGGGCCTAATTAGACTGGTGAAATCACTGTAGTCAGTGAAATTAGAGTTCTACAACTAGAGGGAAGGGAAATCCAGCCCTTTAGCTGAATGAACGGTAATGGAGCCCCATTGACATTTGCTGTCCCAAGTATTCAGCAGATGTTTCTTTCCTTTGCAGAAAACAGGGCTCTGCTCTTTCCAGACCATATTTTCTTTAATTTAATCCCCTGGCAGAGGAGACAATGGAGAGACAAGAGGGGCTAAGCCTCACTTGAAGACTAGACCATTTCACCAGGCACTTCCCATCATCATTGCTATTTCTTTCTGGTCTCCTGAGGTGGTGCCTTGAAGCAGGATGGAGCTTTATGTTAGAAAGTGAAACACACTTGACTGAAAAATCCTGCATTCTGTTCTTGAAAATGTGTGCTGGAAGACCACTAGTTTTCAAGTTAAGCCAATGCTGTGAACTTTGCTTTGCTCAGCCTATAACCCCAGGCACTGAGAGATGTTCCTATGGCAAGCAGAAGCTCTGGGGCAATGCTGTTGCCCTGGGATGGTGTATACTAACAACCAAAGCATGTGTGAGAGGTACAGGGGATGTGTGGACTAGGACTGATGCTCTGAAGGATGGTGATGGACAGTCTGAATGGTGTCAGTGTGGGTTTTATTGGGATGCATTGAGCTGTTGGCTTTATTTTGGGATACCAGTCACCGAGCCTGCACAAATTGCTTCCCTGATGAAGGAAATAATTTTCAAGGGATATCTTTTGATTGAATTTTGCTGTCACACTTAGGTGCAGGTAACTTGTCTGTGCTTGCAAGGCACAGTGCATTATTAGATGAGAGAACTCTCATTGTTAAAATAAAATTTTGGCAACTGAAAGTAGGACTGGGGGTCTTGTTCCTTCTGGCAACAGGAATGCCTGAAGGCTGGAGCCTCTGTATGGTGAGACAGAAGATCTACCTGGTTGCAGGCTGCTTGCTTGTGTTTCTGTTACCCCAGTGCCTGGTCAGTCTTCCTCATTACTCCTCTTCTCCATGCTCTCCTAACCTGTAGCTAAATCACCCTTGGCAAGTTTTCCTTCCCTCGCAAAGATGGTAACTCCCCTGTCAAGTTCTTGAGCATTTGTTTGTGCAATGAAATCTGTGATGCTCTAAATCTCAATGTGCATCAGCTGGCATGCTCTGACATTTGGAGAGCCTCACATTTATTGTGTGCCAGACACACAACGAGAGGCCTCAGCACAGATGTAGCTGGACCCCAGGTTCATCTTCAAAGGTAGGGAGGGATGTGCTGTGGGTCAGCAAGTGACCTGAAGGCTTTCGGTGGTGGGGGGAGGACTGGAAGGGAGCAGTGGGTAGCCAGCTGGCTGGTTGCGCCGAAACCAGGACAAACAGTTGAATATCATTTTCTTCTGAGTTCCTGAAGTACTGGGACATCTGGCTACCTGAAATACATCAACAAATAGGTCAGCTAAGATTGCAGAAGCACATCTCACACCCCAGCACCATTGGGAGAGCGAGGGGCAACCCTGCCAAGAAAAGTCTTCCTTTTTGCAGCAACATTTTCTTCTCTCTAAAATACTCTGTAGGTTTTTAAAGTAAGATCACTGGAAAATGTGTCAGTCTGGGAATCTTCAGTTAAAAAAAAAAAATCAAACCACATGATATTCAGGGGAATTATATTTTTGAGGTGGAAGCAAACCTGCAACGGGCTGTGTGGTAGGTCTCTGAGCACTCCCACCCTTGGAGACTCTGGGCATCGGCATCTCAGTGATCCACGGTTGCACCTTGCCTGGTCTAACCACCCCATGGTGGAGATGTCCTCTCCCTTTTTCCTTCACTTGCCCTTACACCAGAATAGAAAATGTTGTCCTTATTCAGGAGCACTTTGTGGCATTTGCATAATCCCATTGATGACAAGAGACAGAAACTGAGAGAATTGGCCTCAGAGGCCATTACACTGTTCCTTATTTCTACAGTGGAGAGTCATTACAGAAGACCCTCAAAATTTCCAGGAGTAAGGCACATGTTTCATCTCTCCTTAAACACTGGCAGGATAGGATTCCTTGTGGCAAGGAACATCCAAAACAACTCTCCAAATATCTCTCCTTTAAAATGAAGTCATCTGGTGTTTCTTTTACACCACCTTCCAAACCCGTTTTATCCCAGATTATATCTACAGACACATTTCAACTCCTATCCCTGCTGAGAGTAAGGGGTAAGAGCTGAGGTAAATAATGCCACTCTGTGCAATGTTTTAGGTACTTGTAAATAAATTTTTTAGATTCTATGAGGTCCTCATTCCCTTTTCAAGCTACAGAGGAAACAGATGATCTGAATAAATAAAATCCATACAGTAAAAGTCAACCAAGGAATATCAACCCAAACACAAAGCCACTCTCTTCTTGCTTGCACCGTATGAATTCAGGGGCACCACATAATGCTTTTTTCCCAGTCTTTCTTTTACTAAATCAGTGTTAGTTAGCAACACACCTAATCTTGACTGAACTGTGTTATTTCCTGCTTCCCTACCTTTCCTGTCTAAATCTCACTCTCTGCTGAAGCAGCTAAATTTGCTGCAAATGAGGAATATTTTGGGATATGAATTTTCTTACAAAACATGGGGAGAAATCTAACGCTGTAAGCAAACAGCTCTCTAATTAATGCAGTTCCGGGCTATGGAAAGCATTTGTGGGTTACTGGTATCAAAAAGAGAAATCAAGAAATTAATGATGAGCCCATTACTGGCATGTGTAACAAATACTGACCCAAAATATTTTTGGGAATGATACCGGAGCAGACACGAACTCAGATATTCTGGACCTGGAACATATGGGTTTTAATAAACAGACTTCTGTTTCAGCTCCTCAGTTGCTTTCCCCTGCTTTCTTTACTGTACTTGCTTAGTTTCATGTGTCTGTGTATGATTCCGTTATTAATTAATCTACAAGTATTTGGCATTGCTTTGTCTTTGAGGTTTAATTTGCAAATGTGCTGTTTTGGTTTAAGCAGGACTTGTGTAGCTAATGTTAGAACAGAAACATATTTAACCCTCTGCTTCATTTGGTTCCAACCGTCTCCTTTTCTCCTTCGAAAAGAAGTAGCTGACTTTGTGTGTGTGTGTGTGTGTGTGAGCACATGCACGCGTGCATGTGTGTATTATTAGCTGTGCTGTCATTTTTAATCCCTTTCTTTCAATCATCATTTTTCCTCAGACATTAAATATTCCAGTCTAGCAGGCTGTACAGACTGTTCCCGGCGAAACACTGGTAGCAGTTTCAGAATCCAAACCAGAGGAGTACCATGAGGATAGAACAAAAGAAATTAAAACACTAGATATGCCACAGTTGTCTTATGCAGCTGTTAGAAATTTAATTATTTTATCTCATAGAATAATGTGCCCTTCAGAAATCATTTTGGACTAGATGTTTCAAACCAATGATCTGTAGTTAATTATCTTTAATAACTGTTGCACATTATGGTTAGATCTATGTTTTTGCTAAACCAATTAATAATATCTTCATTAGTATAAAGACAAGGTAGCTGGATCCTTTCATTTTTCACATTGAAAGAGTAGATATTTTAAACACTGTAATTTACTTTAGCCATACATTCCCGACGATATGACTAATTAATGAAACTTCAAAGACATATAACTTCCAAAAGCTACTTATTTAAAGCCATTGTTGAGCACTTAATGACATTATGTTGGGGCATTGCAGAAACCATCACTGCCTGAGTGTTGAATTTGCTAAATCTTTTTATGCTACCGAGCTGAAGAAAGCTTGAGTTGTATTGAAGAGCAAATAGAGCCAATATTTCTTCATGTTCAAAATGCACATTCTCCCACTAGCCCCCTCCAAAACCTGTTGATTACAAGAGGATCTATCAAAAGTTCATGACTTCCTTTCTCCTTACAAGTTGCAGCTGTCAGTTGGATTTATTCATGCAAGTCTGTGTGGAAAATGTTAGGAAAAGAGCAAAGCAAATATTCTATATTGTGTGGGTTGGCTGCTATTAATTTCACTCAGAGTCATTAGTTTTCTAAATATTCTTTTTGCCTAATTTAAATTCTTTTTATAATGTACATAACTCACTTTTGAAGCTGCCTAATAACCTCCATGTCATTTTGGTCTGCTACCTGACAAAAATTAACCCTGAGCATGATATTAAATACACAAACAATTGCCCTTGTGTTAAGAATGTCACCAATCACACAGAACTTAAAGTTGGAAGTTATGGGACCACATATTTTAGGTGATGTGAGCTAATGAGAAGATCCTCCAAAAGAGAATCTCCTGCAAAATTTTCCTGACCTTGAGGCAAACTGAATGTAAAGAAAGATGCTTGCTGGTTTTCACCTTACATATATTTTCATACAATCTTCAAATAACATTTGGCCATCAGGGAAGGCTTTCTGAATCTTAAAAGAGCATTATATATATACAGCCCTCCATTTCCCACCGTGGAGAACTGTACACCAGGAGGGGAAAAAAAAAAAAAAAGAAAGAGAGAGAGAAAGAAAAAAATTACATCTAAGAGAATAAAACAGTGCAGTCAACTGTACACAGGGCTGGGAAGGCCAGGAGAGAAGAGTTAACAGCCAGTTGTGACAGCTACAAAATAATTATCTGAGCAGTGAGCACCTGGTCCTTCAGCTGCTGAGTTTCCCGTAGGAGTCATCTTTAGTCTTGGAGCAGATAGGAAAGAGGGTGAATACATTTAGTAGGGATTATACTTAACCAGCAGCAAAAATGGGGTTTGAGGTCTACGTCTGTGCTGGGCTTCTGCTGGCAGATCTTGAGGCTGCTGATCCCATTTCTCACATAAATGCTGTTTCTTTTGAGAAGGTGAAAGGTGTGGAGCCTACTAACACAAATCTGGTGCTTTTGGTGGGGTTTGGGCTTTGTAGAAATACGCAGTCTGATTGAAAAGACAGGACTTGGAATGAGGTACCTGTGGTGTTTTCGTGGCATTGGCTATGCAATTTGTTGACTGACATTTCAAATGCAGGTTAACCTCTCGCAGTGTTGAAGTTACACTGCATGATGGATATTTAATGATAATATTGATACATAAGAAAAGTAAAAAGTCTAAGAAACCTAAAGAATTTTTTTTTCCACACTGTATTTATTTTTTCTCTGTATGCCTCCTGAATTAAGAAACCTTCTTACTTCAGAGGGCATACCTGTGTTTGAGACTCTGCAGGGGCAAAGTCTAGAGTGGTTTTCTCCAAAAGGCCAGTTCAAACCAACTTGTGGGAGCTTGGCAGGCAAAGCATTAAAAGGGACACTTTTTATTTTGACAATTACAAACTCAGATATCACTGGAAAACAATGGTATTTTTCTCAGATGCCAGCACTTCTGCATAGTTGCTTCACCACCACCACCCCTTAAGCCTTGCCATCGTAAAAGTATTCATGCCAGGCTATTTAGAGCTGCTGTTATTAATGCTCCAGTGAGCCTATATAATCCTGATTGCAGTAGTTGGCTGGTTTGAACCTTCCTTTTCTAAAGGAGAGAAAAATCAGTTTTCTCTAAATTATCACTATGATCTTTTAATTCTGCATGGATGTTTTTCTTCACTTAGTCTGAAAATACTGAAATAGGGAAACATTAGGCTTTTTGTAAATTATATTTGTATTTGAGGCAAAACCCAAGAGGAAAATTACATTTCTAGAACTGAGCTTAATGGAGTATTTTAGACTTAAAATTTTGCCTGCATTTTCATCTTGACCTTGTCATGGACTTTGTCCTTTTTAATCAGACAATGGACACATTCATTTGGATGTCCTTCTAAAAAATCTAGATGATTTGACTTCCTATACTTTTATAAAAGCACACAATCATTCTGATAATTTTTAATATTGATCTGGGACATTTTGAGGTGCAAGGAAAATAAGTGACTTATGTATGTCATAAATATTCTCTAAATACCACTTACTCTTAAACACACTGTGAGAAAATAATGCCATCATTCATTTTCATTCCCTGAGGTTTACTCTTTGATGTCCTACATACCTAATCAATCTTTAAACCAATGCCAAGTTTGATTAAAGATTGTCAGACAAGGCTGATACTTGTTACTTAGTATTTTTGCTGCAAGGAAGAAGTGTCCAGATGAAGAAATTCAGTGTTTGGATACAGAAATCATCTTCTTTCTTACAATTTTCAGCTGAATAACTTAGAGCACAAGAAATCTTGCTGCAGAAATGAGGGGTAGTTCTGGAAAGAGGATCATATCCTTGCCCTTTTTCACCTGTGCAGTACATCTTGTAATATGACTGAAGGTATTTTGAGATTACGTCTGCTTTGAGCATAGCTTGAGTTGTTGTTTGAGTTTTTACTCAACAAACGTATGTATATTTTCCTAGCATACAGCTGTATTCTATTTCATCTCAGTGATTTGTTATACATCTTTTGAGAACTCTAACCTCTCCTACTTTTGGGCTGACACAGTAACTCAAGCTCTTTTCCTTTTAAAGTTTGGGCAGCCAAAAAATCCAAATATTTACAATATTCTGTGTCTTGAAAGCAAGTTACCAGGAACTGGGAGAGGCACTATATGAATTAGGTTACAGATGGAAACCATTATTCTATTTGATGAAAGTTTCAGTAGTATTCTCCAATCTTGAGGTGAAGAAGGCTTACTTGTATGGCTCTGTGTCACAGCATCTCTTTTCCAGTGTGAAAGTAAATGAAACTTTACATTTTCCATTGACTTAAGCTTTGCACTGGGGGTTAGCTTGCACGTGAAATTGGTATCATAAGCCGGTAATGAATTTGAGCAAATCTCAGTTGTATAAGCTGATGTTAGTGAAATTATTGAAAATTTACCACTTGAGAACTTCTAGTAATTAAAGATTGCTTCTAGAGGCTGCCCTGCTCTTCAGGAATAACCTTGTGAAGTGTTTGTCGAAGGGCCGCTCACAACCTACCTTTCTCAGAGTCACTCTCCACTGCTATGAAGCTAGGGAATTGAAAATGAAGAACAAGAACTTTTATCATGTATCTCCCTCTCTGTTGAGTCTGTGTTTGGTTGGTAAGCCCTCAAGGAAGAAACATATAATATAGGGAATTTGATCTCTAATTTGGATATCACATTTGGAACACCTTAAAATTATGATAATGTGATACTGTTACTGGAGGACTAATTGGAAAACCACAAAAACTTGGAATGCATAAGCCAGTCCTGCATTAATGTTACTTAATGCAAATGTACTGGGCTTGGGGTTGGGAATATTTTATAATTTACGTAAGCAGCTTAAATTATGTGGTTATAACTTAAACAAAATGTATTGTGCACGGGTGTGATAATTCAGAAGCCTGTGGCCACTTATCCAGGTACTTATCCCATAAGAATAATACATGCAAAAAATCTTGAATGAACCAGCAGTGGTTAAGAATATCTGTATAAATACTTCCCTAGCTCCTAAGAAAATGAGTGGTTGAAAATGTTAAATGTTGCTGCTGCTGCTGCCATATTTATGAACAGGAATCAAAGCTCTCCAGAGCTATAAAACCTTTTTTCTGATTGTAGCCCAAGCCAAAAGATACCCCCTCAGAAACCATCTAGATGACAGGCTCGAGTCCCATCCTAGGCAAATGTCTTGTGAGCTATTTTCTTCTTAGTAATCAGCATAAAACAGTCGTATAACTAATGTTGGTTAAACTGAGAAAAGGGATTTCAGGTAAACTAAAGATCAAATAGGATACTGGTTAAAAAAAAACAAAACAAAACAAACTTGTCAGAAAACTTGTCAGATTCAACTCCATATATCTTTTTTTTTTTTTTTTTTCATCAGTATGGATCTATTTCTCTAAAGCAAGTTCATCTGATTGCGGCCAGGTTAGAAAAAAAATGTACTGAGAGAGACAATTGCTAAGCTAACCCAAAGCAGAGAAGATGTGAGAGCTGACATGAAAACCTGCTCAGGTTAAGCACGCACAGTGCCCTAGGACAAAGGAGAAGCACAAAACAGTGGTGGGGAGTGAACCTACTGAATTTTCCCAACTGTTTTTCTTGTTGGTGTTTGGAGTTTTTTTAGTGATAGCAACCGGAAACACGATTTCCTGAGCAAATAAAAAAGACCTCTGTAACTACATGGCTGGGAGGGGAAAAAAAAAAAAAAAAGAGAGAGAATTAAAAAATATGTGGCTCTGGAAGCTGTGAGAATTAGTGTGCCACCCTGCCCTAAATCAGGATTACATCCGGAATTAAATTCAGCTTCCTTTTGCCTTTGTTTTATTTATTCTCTGCAGCATTGCTTTGCCCAAATGTTATGAAAGAGCCCTTGGGTTGGGGAGGTTTTCTGTAAATGAACCACTGAGGCCAGTAAACAGGCTCCGGGTCGGCGCTTGAAGCTTCCACAAGGCGGCACTGACGCATCTTGCATCCTCAGCTCTCTTCCTCTGCTGGCTGCTCCTTCACCAAAGATTTCGATACTACTTTTGTATGCATTTTATCCAAAACAACAAGAACAACAACAACCAAAAAAAAAAAAAAAAAAAAAAACAAAAAAAAAAAAAAAAAAAAAAAAAGAAAAACAGCCCTGCCCTGCCTCTAAATTTTCGTGTTACTTTGCAAAGTGATGGCTTAACAAAACAGGAGTTGACCTTGATAACAGCCGTCAGTAATTTCCTATACAATTGATGTTGCACGTTCTGAGAACTTTAAAGCAATGGTAAAGTAAATTGCCTAGTTGCAATGACAAACAATATTCTTTTAGTACTTTTCCAGTATTGAAGTGGCTTGTGAATTTTGTGATACCCAGGTGCTACTTACAATTTTCCTTCCTCATCTTTGGGGGTTTTGTTTGTTTGTTTTTTAACACAAAAGTTATACAAATTGGCTTTATTTGATTTCTTTGGGTTAGACAATAGTTGATGAGTGAGATGAAGCAACTCCTTGTCTTTGCAAACTTGTTCCAGCCAGCCAAGGTCTACGCCCTATTGCCTTCGCTCTACTTAAACATATACTGAACTCTGTCAGCAACATGAACACGGAAAACCAAAGTGATTTTCCTGATGATAAATAGTCCTGTTAGCACGAGCAGAGTTGCTGTTATCAGTAAGGAGAAAAAGTTTGCCCATTTTATCTACTTATGTGGAAAAATGCAACTCGAGAAACAGAGTTTAATAGGAGTAAACGTGCACTGTGCCTCTCAGTGACCAAAGTAGTGGTGCTTCTTCAAACCATGCAAGTCTTGTTGCCATGTGTCCCTTGTTCCAGTAAAGCAGGCCTGTTTTAGTGAGATATTTCAGTTGAGCAGAGTGTGAAAGAGATCTTATTAAACTGAAGAGTGAGATCTATACAACATCTTTTTCTGTTGCTGACACTACTTCTCATGATTATTTTGAATCCCAGAAATCTAGATTGTACTAACCATTCTTTGGACAACTGAACAGCTTAAAATGTTGTCGTTATTGCATTTTAACCATAATTTCCTTTCTAATTCTTAGCAGTGTGAAAACAGGACAGAAGAAAGAAACATATAAAAAGTTTCCCCTCCTAAAACCTTGCTGGCTCTTCTCCCTTGCTCTGTGGTCAAAAGTTAAATAGGATGTTCTGATTATCACCACTCCCAAAACAGATCAGTAGGGTTTTTGTTCAAAATAATTCCTCTTGCAGCTAGTCTGTGCCAGTAAGTTCAAAATCCGGGAAGCTTGACCTTAGCTGCAGCCCTTGCCCATGTGCCACACATCTTGAACTGCCCAGGGAGCACAGAGAGCTAAGACAATCTGGTGGAGATTTCCGAATTCTGCCCTTTCCACCAAAGCACTGACACACCAGGGGAAGAAAAGCCCACAGGGAATCTGATGCAAAGCTACTCGAAGGTAACAGGATCCACAAGTTTCCTTGCAGTTTTGGAGAAGGACTCAAAAGTGTGATAAATTGGCAAGGAAAGAGTTCCTACTGTATATGTGGCAAAAAGGAGTCCTCATCTCCTGAGTGCTAAGGGGAAAGTCAAAACCTCTTTCCAACTCTGCCACATTCACCAGTGTATAGTGAAGGAAAACATTCCTCCCTGATCCCGATGCTGGCGGTTATCCAGAGCCCAGAGCAGCCTGGGAAATACCACTTTCCAAACCCCGCTGTGCTACCTAATCACACAATGGGCTACATATGCCATCCAAGAAAATAAACATAGGTCTGGGAAGCTGTTTGTCCTGCAGGGCTAGGAATGCTCTTCCTAACTTGGCAGGGCAGCATAATCCTCTCTGAAAGGCGAGAGCTGCTTGAACTCAAACTGACTAATGAGATTGAAGAAAAGCCCATCAGAAACTGGCACAGCCCTTCCCTCATCCTGCCAACATGCTGCCAGATAACATGGTGCTGGGTGCTCTTGCTGTGGCTTGTATCTGTGTTCTGATGGAAAGTAGACCATGGACCTAGACCTTAATGAGGGCCCAAAATGTTGCCAGGTGGCAGGTTGTACCCCAGAGCCTGTGGTTTATAAGGGAGGTTTCTGGCTTTTCTTGGCCTCTAGGCAAAATCTCACCGAGTTACATATGTCAACGCAGACCACAGACTCCTCTTCCTGGCAGCTTCGGCAGTGACTGAAATTTCCTACGGCTGCAGATGCCTTGAAAAGGTCTTGTGGTCCACACAGGCTCTGGGCTGAGGCCCTGAGACCTCAGTGAAGATAAGTGGGAAGAAGTGGTAGGGGATGGAAGAAGTGGTGGCCTGTTGAAGGTTGCTTGTCGATTGACAGCAACTGCCAATTGGATTGGCTTTCCTGAGACCCAGTCTAGTACTCTTCTCCATGTGGCTCTTGGCTCTTGAGATAAAAACTGGGTTCCTCTGAGAATGAGACTTGCATTGATTATAGTAGAAATTGGATCTGGATTTTAAATCATGTTATTAGCTCTTCTAGCAAGATGAACTGAGTGATACAGCTTGATTAAAAATTGCAAAGACCTCCCCTTCCACCTCCCTCCTTCAGTTTTGGAGCAAATGTGTGCTTCATGGTAACAGGGAAGGAAAGTGTTCTATAAGGGCTTTTTTAATAACAGCATTAATAAAATGCACTATGTGTTGCTCTTGTAATTTACAGATTTGTTGCTTTAAACACATCATACTGGTATCTGAAATGCTTGAAACTCTCAGAAGTTTTTAAAAGTGTGTGTTTAGGTTAAGGTTAAGTTGCCCTTGACAGCATTTTTTAAAAAGATTTGAATTGTTGAATAACCACCTTTCACCCATCCCTAATTGTAATTTAAATGACAATATGCTCCCAATCAATAGCTCTTTGTCACACTTTGAAGATCAAGGATGAGATTTCACCCCATGAGTTTACATGGCAAAAGCTTCTTTTTCGTAATGCTAAAAATGGTGCATCCTGCTGTTAAAGAAGTATAAGAATACCTGCTCTCAAATAATTAGTTTTGAATAAAAGCATTTAAGTCATACTTTTTAACCATTAATTTAAAACAATTCCAAGCCCTTCATTTCTCCACTTTGTTCACAGCTAAATATTGCAATAGATACTTCAGCCAATTAGAGGGAGAAAAAAAATCAGTTGCTACAAGGTAATTTGAACAACTTAAGTTAGGTGATACTGTGAGAGGTGGGTTTCCAATAACTATTTTTGCACCACTTTCTGCATAGAACCATCTGCACAAGTGGAAAATTGAGATGCTTTTGCATGATGATCGTTGTGTGTATGTGGCTTTGCATTACTGCGTGCTTGTCTGACGGCTACGTATGTGAGCTTGTTGCTATTTCTCCAGTTGTACAGGTAAAGGCAGAGATTTATTACACAGGCTCTACTCAAACGTGATTTTGAATTTTTTTTATTTAGGTTTGGTTTAATTTGCTTCATTTTGGTTTTGTTTATTTCTATTGCTAGGAGTCCTAGGCAAGAACCGGGACTCTTCTGTGCTTGGTATTATGAAATGACTTGCAGAATGGTGGTCTTTGTCCCAGTGTGCTTGCAATCCTTGATTTTAGTTAGGGCAGTGAAATGTTTTAAGAAGGATAAAGTCTGACCTGCTTCTGTGTTGTCCTTGGTAAACCCAATCTAGTCTGGTCTCAAAAATGGAGCAATTCTGCTGGTTGCCAGGGAGAATACATAGGTATCCAATGAGTCATGGTCAAACATACAGCCATTATTAGACCACAAATACAGGAGGAGAAAAAAGATTTCATTTGGACCTGTTGTCACTGCTGAGCTGGTGAAGAGGAATAACAAATAACTGACTGGAGGAGGTTGCTCTTTAGGTATTTATGAGGAGCTTCTCTCCCTGTGGGGATATACTGGGGAAAAGCAGAAATCTGCGTGATGGAAAAATCTAACCAGAGCACAGGAGGCTGCCTCGTGGTCTAACTAAGAGCGTTTAGCACATTTTAATGGCAATGGGAGAGACACTAAAGTCATAGTGAATACAAACAACTTATTTTGAGTTTGGAAGAGGAGGAACAGTCAGAAGAGAGACGCAAAGAGGGAAGTGATTAGGTTTTGTGTTAGAGTAGCAATCTCTGGGGCAGTACTGCAAATGAATAAAAACGTGCTCGTCCAGGCCAAGAGAAAGGATGCTGAAGAAAGAGGACACAGGGTGCTCAGCACTGCAACACACAGTTGTGTTTTTGTGGCTTAGCAGAAAAGGTCACGTCTGAGAACTGTTATGCAGCAGTNACTGCAAATGAATAAAAACGTGCTCGTCCAGGCCAAGAAAAGGTCACGTCTGAGAACTGTTATGCAGCAGAGTTTTGCAAGACTGGGCCCATATGTAAAGATTTAGAGAAAAATCTCAATTAAAGATGGAGCAAAATTTCTTACTTCTGTGTTCTTGCACAAATATGAAATGAAAAACAACCCACAGAGAAAAAGGGGGGGAAAATAGTTTTATTTAAACTGAAAATACATAAAATAAAGATTTTGCACTTGGACAACTCCTTTTCTCCCAAGTTATCATTTAATGTAAAATTAGAAAACCACCTGATTTTATTCTGGTGTTGAGTTTTGCCCACACCAGCATGGGAGAAATTCACTTCATCGTGTTAAATAATTCTTGTCTTCTAGAGGAATGTTTGGAGAGCATCAGGTTGTGCTCAGGATCCCACTGAACTGAGTCATGTACAAATACATAGCAGCAGATATTGCCCTACCTTTATTCTATATATGCAGTGATCTGAAGGTAAGGATATGGCTCTGTTTGTGTAGTCATAAAGCCTTTCTGTACTCCAAGTTTTCCTATGTATAAAACAGAGGTAGTAATATTTCCAGCTCTCACACTGGTAGTTAGGGGCTTGATGTTTTTGGACATTCATTGTGAAAAACAGTATTGGTACAAAGTGTTTCTGTTCATGTCATTCTAGGTTATTAAGGTTATTGGTCATTGTATCAGTATTCTGAAAACACAGGATTTATTGATGGCTTTTATTTTCTATATGTGTCATACAAATGCCTTAACAGATGAACAGGGTAGTGAAAATGATAGGGTACTTCAGAACGGCTCAGAGTCACTGCTTGTTTAATAAAGATTTGGTTTTGTATGCCGGGAGAGATGGAATTCACACCCCAACCCATGCACAGCTGCAAGCCTTATTAAGTGAAACCCTTCCTAAATATAGATCCAATGGCCTCATCCCTGGCCAGTTTCCAAAGACCATAGAGGCCTGCTTCACTCGTTCCACATCCCCCTTCCAACACACAATGAGCATCGAGTCATCAAGCTTTCTTCTCAGTAGCCAAAAAGAGTGGGTCCAGATTTGGAGGGTCAGAACAGCATAGTAGAGTCTCTCTGCAAGGGGAACAGTTTTCATATGTGTAATCAATACGTAAAAGAATGCTACAATCAGTTTAGCTATCCATTAGCTACATATTAATTTTCACTTTAAATAAAAAAAGGTCGTCTTTTTTTTTTTT
>VWZE01014340.1:701312-808371 GCA_013396675.1 Eubucco bourcierii | reverse complement strand
TTTTTTTTTAAAGTAGCCCTCAAGACAGCACTCATGAGATGAGCAAGTCTGAACCATGCTCAGACAAAATATTTTAATGATCAGGAAAGCCCTGATGCTTGGCAGTCGCTGAAGGTTTCATGTTAAGAGTAAGCCAAATCATCAAAAGGCAGCTTGAGTAGGTCTAGCAATGATGTATTATATTGCTACAATTGTGGCTGCTCGAGTTAAGGTTGAGTGGGCATTTCTATTATAATCCCTAACTGGTTGGGTTGATTATTTTGACCACATCAGATAATGTCAAGTGAAGCTTCTTGCATGAATTGACAACCAAATTCATGTAACCTCTGTTATAGAACAGGATCAAGTTCTGCCCTCTCCACCTACCTCTTTTCCCAACCTACACCTGATTTTGTACCTGAGTCATTCCCTTTGAGTACCAACTAATGAAATAATTGTAGGTCTTTAAAGACATCAAGGCAGGCAGTGCTTGAATGTTGGTGTTGGGTTTCAACCTGGTGGCTGTCAGAGTGCTTGATGTCGGTGGTCATGCTCACATTGTAGCCCAACCCACACCACTGCATCATCAAGGAGTAGGATGTGATTTACTGAACTTTCTGTGACAATGTAAGTGTGGTTATAGTGTGTCAATGACACTGCATTACACCAGAGTGCCCTCTTTCTCAGAGAGGGACTATACTAAACTGTCTTGGTAGAAGCTCAGTCTTGGCAGCATATTTCACATCCACAGGCAGAAAGCTTTGCCAGTACCTTTTGCCAAAGTGCTCTAAGTGTGCTCCAACTGTTTTCTCACGGCCAATGTGCCGCAGAACTGCAGAGCTCATTGCAACCAGCAGGGATTAGTGGGGCCAAGAAGGTAAAAGGATTAAAGAAGAAAATAGAACTTGGATTAAACTTAATGAAAACATCCTGTGTTATGTTGCTACAGCTTGCAACTCAGTTTTTTGGGACAGAAGGCTTTGCTGCTACAGGATCAGTGCTAATTAATAAAGGCTAGAAATGGATTTTCATTGTATGACTGTGACTCTTAACTTGATTCAGGAAAGAAAAGATGCTCCAGTGGTGAGGGTGCAGCTGGGAAATTCAACCCCAGGGTGCCACATTCTTTTTCTGCGGCCATGAGGAGATTGAGCAGGTTTAGATCACTGAATCACAGAATGATTGGGGTTGGAAGGGAGTTCTGGAGATCATCTCTTCCAACCCACCTGCCAGAACAGGTTTGTCTAGAGCAAGTTGCACAGGATGGGGTCCAGGCAGGCTTTAAATGACTCCACATCTTCATAAGTATTTATGACTTCACTCTTTGAAGTCTCTGGAGACCTTAAGTGAGTGCACAATTCCAAAGACAGAGTCACAGAACATTAGAGGTTGGAAGGGACCTCCAGAGATCATTGAGTCCAACCCCTCTGCCAAAGCGGGATTAACTAGGGTAGTCTGCACAGACAAGACCTTAGCCTGTGTGGCCCAGAGCTCCATTTGGAAAACAGAGAGCCTAACTTTAGCCTCTCCTCTACAGTGTTGAATAGGATGAGCCTATTAAAGACAATCGAGATGAGGATTCATAAAGGGCTGAGTAGAAAAAGGGAGGAAGAATCCTCTCAGGGATAGATTACACAAACTGTTCTCCAAAAGATGTAAGATACTTGATGGTATCATGATATTTTTGTGTGTCAAAATTGCTAAATATTAAAACCACTGTTTTTTTTTTCCCAAACCAAATGTGTAAAAGCAAATGAGAGAATGTTTTGCAAACTTTTAAAATCACCTACAGCGCTTAAGATGGTGAAGGTAGATTAGACAAGACTAGCAAAGTTATTTGAACATAAACATTTATTTAAAAAATATCCTCTGCTTTACTGAGCCCACAAACATTATATAAATAATACACAGTTCATGAATAGGAATGAACAGACTTCTACCCCTCACTGGTATAGATTTGTATTCTGCAACTGACAGGACTTTAATAACCGTCCTGAAAACAGTAGTATCGTTGCAGAGAAATCTAAAGGAATTTGTACTTGAAAATACACCCAAAAGCTTAAACTTTGATTGTTAATGGGTAGATTTAGAGAAGTATTTAGGCAATTAAAAGTGAGAATACAGGACTAGTCATATTTATAAAAGCCAAATGAGTTAGCTGCCTAGCTGCTGCTCTGGTCTCTGTTAATGGTCTTTGGCATGTTCATCTGTTTTAGGGTCATGAACACTTTGTCAGTCATATTCTTATTCTGCAAGCAATGCTACATGTCCTTAGCTTTATGTAAAATATTACCCAGTGAGACTGCTCATGCAAAGTTAAGTATTTACAAATCTCTAGGACCTGGTCTGAAATGGTAAACACTACAGAACAGGTCTAAACTACCATTTTTGAGTCTAGGATTTTAAAACTTCCAAGGTGTCTGGTTTCAAACTGGTGATACAAAAAGTTTACAGAAAAATCATGCTTAGGATTTGGTCTGAGCTTATTTGTCATGTTGGTTCCAATCTGTCTTTGCAAAAAGTGTTTCCTTTTTTTCCCTTTTCACTTTTTCTACAACCTTACCTGGCTACTCTTGAGGGTGCCTCTCAAGACTGGTGGCTACAAAGCCTTCTGCCCAAATAAAAACCACAAAATAATGCACCGAATTTCCTATGAAGTTGAGGGATTAAAAGAAAGGAAACGTGGGTAGGAACAGTTGTACCTGTATCTGTGTCATCTAGTTCAGCTAATCAAACCCTAACAAAAGCTCCCAAACCCAACCCCTTGACTAATAACTGAAGGGGCACATAAAACAATGTCAGGGAGAAGGAAGGAAAGTTTTGGAATCATTTATGCAGTAAAATTCAACCCACATTCCACAAACTACTGAACATTTAAAGCTTGTTGTTAATGACCCTGTGTCTTTTGTTTGGGTAAATACTTGATGAGTCAATTATGAGTACACACATCATCATTTGCAAAGCATTTAGTGGATTATATGTTTTTTAAATGGTAGCTTTCCGGTGCCTTTTAATCTTGGTATTATTAACAATGAGAGATACATTTGTGTCTATACATTAATAATTTGAGGGTTAATAGCCTATCTGATCAAAAGGAACATTGAAATGACCCAGCAATTTCTCAAAATACAACCCACACGTGTAGCATGGGTGGTGGAGTAGAGCACTATAGCTAACCATTATGCTATCAACTCTGTTTCAGGATCAGTGTCAAAATCACAGTAACACAGGTATAGCTCTTGGATGCCTTGTGAGCTCTTGCAGATGACAGAACACTATTAAACACGTGAAAAAAAATTAGCACTGATCCATTTTGGGGGTTATTGGTGCACTTTTATGTGCTTTTCATGTGCTGAATGTAAAACAGCTAAGAAGTGCTCCTGAAAAACTTCCAGTCTAGAAAGAAAAAAACATTTGGACAGAGACATATGGACTGATGTGGTGGATATGGAAAACAAGTTAGTTGATAGGTTTGGTTGTAGTTTTGTTATGGCCAACATGCATCTATGTGGATTATGGCAGATAAGATTGGAAATGGGTATACATGAGACCAGTAATAAATCAGGCATCTCTTGGAATTTGTTGTACCTGCCAAATTTCTCTAATGGACACTCTAGGAGATGTCCAAATCCCACCAAGGTTTGTCAAATGCATCTCAAAATTTCACTTTCAGTTAACTTAAACAATAGAAAGTTATGACTGCTCTTGATAATGCAGTTCCTCAGGGGAAGAAAGTGTTTATACCTGGTGCACAAAACATGCACAGTAAATGCAGAACTCTGTGCTGCCATTACTCAAACTGGATTGTTCCATATTAGCTCACTGAATGCTACAGTTTTTCAGGAAGACATCCTCATGGTTGCAGACCGAGTTAGGCATTCGGTCTTGTAAATGCCTGGTACTATAGTAAAGAGGCAGCACTCCCCCTCTGTTCCTGTGTCTGTGACATAGGTACTTGTTGCTCCCTTTTTCAACTGTTATGCAATATTCCTGTTTCCATGTTACAATGGATTTTTTTGTTGTTGTTATTACTGTTTTACCATGGAAATGGCTGCATTTCAGTGTCAGTAAGGCTGATACCTCAGCAGATGCAGTATTTTCAGAAAGCACCACCCTGGAAACTAGACAATAGCCCCATTCTGCTCCCATTCAGAGATCACACCAAAATGAACATCTACTCTGTTCAAAAGCATCATAAGGAACTACTCTACCTCTCTCTCTTCCATAGCCTCTCTTTTTTTACCTCAGTTGTTCTTGCTTCTAGTTCTATGCCCCCTCATAAACAGCTAAACCAAGCGGATTCCATAGAAATCTTCATTTAGACCCTGGGGAGCTTTGGGAGATGTAGTAGTGTAATTAAGGGACAGTGAAAGGGTTACTAAAAGACATTAACCACTAAACTCATGTTAAGGGGAGTGTTTCAACTTTATTTTTTAAAGTACGCATTAGCAAAGATGCATGAGAAGAGCAGTTTACATCTTTGGAGTAGAAGTGACCTGACAGGTGACATTAAGAGAATTGCTCATAGAGACTCTTGCTACCAAAATGGTCAATAATATCTTTCTAAAGATATCTCTCCTGTGAAATGAGAACTATGGCATACTTCGAGTGAAATATTTCTTCCTGTTGCCGTCAGAGCACCAGAACTTTCATTCATTGCTGCATGAAATATTCACATAACCTGACCAGTGTCTCAGAGGTAGTTAGGCTCTAAGGGTGAGAAAAATTGCTATAAGTAAGGCCAAATAAAGGAATGTTTGTACTGTTAACAAAATGCATCAAGCCAACAGATCCCACTAGCTCTCAGAACTGGGGTAACCACTCTGGGGAGGGAACAAGGAGGACACTGGGAAGGCCTCCTAGATGTCAAAACAACTCACAGAGGTGATGGAGGCTGAGGCCTCTGAGGTTGTCCCATGTCTCTCCTTTCAGGCAGGTTGTTTCCTTTCCCCTCAGGAAAGATATTTTGGACCATGTGGAAACTCAGGATGAATGAAATCTCTTTGCTTTTTGCATAGCTCTCCAAATCATCCTTGTATGAAAACAGATGCACAACTCAGCCTTGGTATATTTAATGCTGCATCTCTTTTTTGTGCCTCACTCTCCCCGTGCCTTATTTCTCGTGCCAGACTTATTCTCCCTTTGTTTTTATGGGTTTTGCAGCAGTAAAACTGGCTGCTGTTTAGTAAGGAGAGCTGAAGCTTGATTCGAACCTTAGTTACAGACTGTTTCTTTTTGTTGTTAGACACTACCCGCCTCATACTCTACCTGGCCAAAGCTGCCAAGTTTTGAATTTCCTAGAGGAGGCTTTTTATTCTCTCTCCTTGTCTGCACATGTACACACAACCTCCAATTATATAATAGGTGAACTTGCTGTTGTGCTATTGTGCATTTTCCTCTTTTTACAAGCTAACTGCGCTGATGCTTTTTTGTATTTCAATTCTATTGTTGCCTCATGCTGGGGCTGCAGCCCTGAGATTTCCTCAAATCTTCACTTTTCCCACACCTAATGAAGAGCTTATTTTTAGCACTTTTTTTTTCCCCCTTCCCCTTCAATTTTTAAGTTTCAAACCTCTAGAATACTAAAAATGGCCTGGCTAATGTAACCTTTCTAAACACTGAAGCGTTGTGTAATCTTTGAGCATGTTATCTACATACCAAGGATGGCAGAAGAGCCTCATTGGTGTTAGAAGAACTGAATGTGTTTTAAAATAATGAGCAAGAGGTGATTCCCTCGGTGCTGCTTGCAGTCTCAGCTTTCTGAGTGGCTTCAGAGGAAGCTCCTGGAGGGAGCACAGTGTTGTCATCAAAGCCGCCAGCATGCAATTTATAACTGACAGCGAGGAGAACGAGGGGTTCCCCTTCCAGCCACACATGTTGCGTGGGCACGAGGCTTCCCAGAGATGGGCTCTCAGCTGGTACACATCTGCCTCAGTGCTGCTGTCCTCCTTTTCAGCAGATAAGGAGTGATGAGCGTGTGGGGCTTGTTGCAAATTGGCTTTTTGTCAAGAATGGTTTCTTAGAAAAGGGACCACATACTTCCGATTGAAAGAGTGGAAAGATGCAATCTTTGCCTCCATGGAGCTTCTGCAGCATCCTTCTCTGCAGACCACATATGAGGAGGGAAGGGGAAAACAACTGCAAACAAACAAAAATGGAGTAAGGTCGCTGAGCCCAAATTAGATTAATTAGCCTATGGCTGTTTTGTATGTTTATGTTTAATTTAGGTTTAGCTACTTCAAAGTTCACATAGTTTTCATTAATAACTTCACTATAACTTATTATTTTCAGATGTTGGCAGGTAGACAAGTTGTGAGTCACCTGGAATATGAGGCTAAATAAGTAATACTCACTGGCAGGGTTTTGACCATGACTGATTACACTTCTCTGTCTTCTGTGTTAGAAAAATATAGCTTCAGAAGGGAAAAAAAAAAAAAAGTCTACTTTTCTCACTTCTAGTGCCATTTTATGTTGAAATGTCCGTGGGGTGGGTTAGATTTCATACATGGCTGTCTAGCTTTCAAAAACTTTCACTCTTTAATCTACTCCTTAATGGTTAGTACATCCCGCAGCATACCAGATCTTTATTATTTCATATGACCTCTTTTGTGAACCTAAAAAGGTCCACAAAACCTGTTTGTTTATGAGCAGACCAGGCTAGAGGTTAGTAGTCTTAAATCACAGAGGGGAAAATGAATGGGCAACTCTTTACTTGGGATAATAAAATTGTTGTCACTCCAACTATAGATTTTTGTAGGCTGTTACATTAGTTAAATAATATACTGCCTCATCAATGCAAATTCCAGTTCCGGCTAGTCCTTTTGTTGGCTACAGAAGCAGGAATTCACTCATATTGCTGGCAGTAAAAAGAAAGAAAATTGTGTTTGACAAGAGTGGAGAGTTAAGATCATAACTTTTCAGAACCAATAAGGGTTCATGGAAAAATATATACTTGGGAAGAACAAAACCCTAATCACAGGCATTGCTTACTGGAGGTCTGCAGCTGTGACAAATGGCGTGATACTCATGAATATGCAAAGTTCTTTTCAGCCCATAATTATAAGAATCATTGAGCCTATATATGCATTTCATAGGAAGCCTCAGTTGCATAAAGCAGCAGATGTATTTTGGTGACAACAATCAATAGCAAGAGAGAAACTTATTGTAATCCCAGGAGCTCAATGTGGACCCGACAGGCTGTTTTTCTTTTAGATTTCCAAGCCCTTCTGTGGTTTTGCAGTGCTGTATCAGCACGTGTTTCTCCTTGCTCCCAGATGAAGCCCTCTTTCCTTGACAGCCAGTCTAAGACACCAGTATTTCTCCTTTATATTCTTTCCATTCATCTCATGTCCACCTTGGAGTCAGATGAGTGAAGCACTGCTTTCTCCAAGCTCTCCCTCCTCCAAGAAGGGATACATTTCACTCCAAGGCAGCATCAACTATTTACAGGGTCACAAATTGTTGGGTTATTTCTGCTGGCATTTTGTTTGAAGTGCTGCTTCTGTCTGGAGTTAAAATAGCCTTGGAATGTATCATCTCATACCTCTCTTTCTTATTGATGTGTTTTTCAGATGAAACCCTGGTTGGACCAAAGTCAACAGCAGTGGCTGAAGACACAATCTGACATATGAAAGTTGAAGCTGAGTGCAGGTAGGGTTAAATTCAAGTTGTATCTGACAGACTGGGACTTGGGCTCTACCTCCAGGCACTACTTCTAACATACATCAGAAGATAACTGATAGATGGAGGAGATGGTGAGAGACATGGTTGCAAAAGATTTTCCTTTTGCTGTTAAAAGATCTTAGAAAAGTCTAAATGCAAGAATTATGTAATCGGTCCTAGAACTCAACCTTCTTAGCCCAAATCAAATGCTCATCAAAACCAAAAAGATTTAAAAAAAAAAAAATCCTGACAGATTTAGAATCAAGTGAGACAGAGGAAAGAGGTAACCAAGACACCTACAGCAGCTTATCATGGAGGAAGATTATTATTGCTGTGTTATGTGTATCTGGGGACAGAAACAGCTGTTGGAGTTTTCTAAGTACAGCCCTGGGACTAACATCTCCCCATATCAATGTAAACATACAGTTTACAAACTGAAATACCTATTTATCAGCAATATTGAGGTATTTGTGTTTATGTCAGGCTTATTTCAACAGTAAATTACGTTGCATGTGTTGTTCTTGATGATGAAATGAACACATTGAATTGCGTTCTCCGCTAGGAAGGATCATTTCAAGCTACCGCTGGGTGGTAGCTTAGACTGCACATTAGGAAACATTTTTTCACAGAAAGAATGGCCAGGCATTGGAATGGGCTGCCCAGGGAGGTGGTTGAGTCACCAACCCTGGATATGTTTAAAAGTGATTTGGATGTAGTGCTTGAGGATATGGTTTAAGGATGAACTTTGTAGAGTAGGGATAACGGTTGGCCTTGATGGTCCTGGGGGTCTTTTCCAACTGGAATGTTTCTGTGATTCTGTGATTTCAGTATTTTGCATCTTGTTTTTACTGCTTACATGTCTACTTTCACAAGATCTCTCAAGTTTTTTCTATCATGTGCAAAACTCTTTGGCAAATACCGGACCCATGTCTATGTGGGACACACTTAAACCCAAATGTTTATTCTGGTGTCTTAAAGTTGTCAACATTTGCAGAGCTATTTTGGAGTCAACTTCAAATATGTGGAAGGGACATATTTGATTTGCCCTTCCAAAATCACCAGGAAGGTATGAAGAGGTTATCATGGCAATTATTGTTGTATGGTGGAAGGATGTTTATGAATTGATTATTTTGGGGGAAAAGGCAATAAACCAGGTCTGTTAAAGAATATTTAAAACATTGGGAGAAAAACCTATCATATGAAGAGAAATCACTGTATTTCAAGAAACCTTACTGAACACAAGCTCAGGGTGTTTTGGCTTTTAGTTCTTGTTAGCCTAAGTGAGAAAAAATACTCATTCTTCAGTATACTTCCTCTCTCATGAAATACCTGTGGGTTTTGACATAACAAGCCTGTGTCAGAAGGTATAAACACTGTGGCAAGTGAGGTGTAGGGAGCCACAGGTTTACTATAAACTATCGACTATTTTTTTTTCTTCTCAAAAGATTGAGAACTAACCCTCAGTGCACACCTACCCAGGAAAGGAAGGAGCTTTTACACCACCTCCACAGTGCAAAGAGACCAGACTCTATGCCAGAACTGCTGTTACTTTTTTCCCTAGGCTAGAGGAAATATTGCTCCAAACCACCTCCATGATAGAGGAGGAAGTAATGAGAAGAGACTTTGCGATAGTTTGAGTCTGAGAGAAACTTGATCATAAACTTATTTAGAGCCAGTGAAAAATCAGTTTAGATTCAAGGCATCAAAACTGCATTTTACTCCTTGTCTGGATTTATGGCATTTTGGCACCTTTAAAATATTTATTTTTGCATGCCAAAGTCTGACGGAGAGGTGTACATCTTCATGGCTAGATGGATGTGCTGAGCATGAAAAAATGTCCCTAAAACACAAGTGAGTGACCTGTGGTGTAGCAGAAGGGGATCTTGTCATGCTGAGTGCTGTGCAATCTGTTGAAAGCAAGCCTTCATATTGATTAACTACCTTCTTTCTACTGCCATAACATAACTGAAATCCAATATGTTACATAAATAAAAATCTTTCTGGTTATTAAGGGGTCATTCATTTGGGGAAAATGCCCAGATGAGTGTATAGTCCCTATTCGTCCTGGATGGAAATGATAAATAATTGGGGTTTATGTGGAAAGCCCACAGGGGGTAAAAGACTGCAGGGGTGGAAGGCTCCTTCCACAAGTGGGGTCATGGAGCAGTACCATGTCACCAATTTTCACCCTGACAGCACCTTCTGTCTCCAGGATTTCTGCTTCTCACCTGGACTCTCAGGTCAAGGTGAGAGCCAGGCACCTCCAGTGACTGATGTTGGGCACAAACTGAGTAGGCAGTTGCAAAACTCTTGAGGCTGACACCCATAGTTGATTTCATAGGTATGAAGTACACCAATGAATGATTTTTTTTTTTTTTCCCCCCCAAGCTTAAAAGAAACAACAACAACAACAATCAGAATACCATTTCAACTAGAGAAGTGCTGCCTGGCACATTTGTACGTTTCAATTTCCAATTTCCACGTTCTCTAATCACAAGACTTCTAATCTTCTACCACTGAGTCACCGATTTTTGAATTCAAATTTCCTCCTTTCTGTCTGTATTTAAAAAATAATAATAATCATTTTCCATCTATTACAAATAACAATACAGATCTGCAGACTGAATGCTGAAGTTGTAATTCAATCTCAGGCTTTGGCTGCCATTCATTGATACCTCGAGCTGTGCTCTTATTATTTATGACATCAGCAGAAACTCTCGATTGAATTGCAGCCTTATATTTAATTAGGGACTGTGTATTATTTTGCATGCAATATCCAGAATTAAAAATAGCCCCTTTCCAGAGCATAATGGGGGAAAAGGCAGCAAAGTTTGAATATATACTCTAATTGATATTTCTTGTACCTATTCTAAAAGTAATCAAAACGCATGTTAAATATTAATTATAATATTTTTTTTACTACATTGTGCACCCTGATTTATTGCTACCTCTTTTGGTTCACTTTTTAATTACTGTACATTATAAGAAAACTAAGGCTTTTTTTTTTTTAATAGGAGAGTTATTTAGCATTGAAATTAATGTATAATTCAATATCAATCCTCATAGTGAATGTTATATTAAACGTAATGAACAAAAGGTGTATTTAACACAGTTTGCAAGTTTTTTTTCCTTTTTTTTCCCTTTTTTTTTTCCTTTTTTTATTTTCTCTCCTCTCACAACATGCCTCTCAACTCTCTCCACATTTAAAAGTCGGGGACAAAGCTCATAAAGGAACAAAAGAGTAAAATCAGGGATGGTCTTTTTTTAAAAGAGGTACAGTTTCAAAGCCTGGAGGAAAAAAAAAAGATAGAAATCAAAGTGCTCTTGAATACAGAGAACATTTTAAAGGAAATATTGAACTGTTTGCTTAAAAATCTTACATTATTGCCTTCTTTTTTAACTCAATTCCTTTTTGAAGGAGAACACCAGATAGGGACAAAGAGAATATTTTCATGCAAAAATCAGGCACAGGTACAGAGGCACAGCCAGACATCATTTCAAGTGGGCACAGGAATTTAATTCAAGTTATTCTCTCCTTTATTCCACATTTAACAAAGTTGAAGGATTTATCCACCTCTCTGACACTGGTGCAGACTTCACTAGGTAACATTTGTATCCAGTGGCAAGTAAATATTGGGCTGGATTTTTATGTCCACCTGAAATGGATTCTGGTTATAAACCGCAGCAGCCGTAGGAAATAAGTTTTGCATCACTGCAGAGCTCTGTGCGGAGATTTGTTAAGCTGTTATCAGTAAGAACAAAGAGAGCAGCCTTGGTTGTCCACCCAGGTTTAACTCAGAGCAGCACAACACATTTTTACCATTGTAAATTCACCTGATATTTGGAGGTAGCAAGGTTTGTGAGTATGGGGCAACTGGTAGGCTGACCAAAATCACTCCTGTGAAGTGGGTGCTTTGGAGATCCCCAGGCAGAGGAAGATGATGTAGTGGTCCCTCGCTAAGTAGTTGGTGTAATCCCATGGAAGAGTGGAGAAAGAAGGAGGTGATGCCTCCAACCGCAGTCTCATGGCAGCTCAACCCACTCGGCCTGCAGATGTGGGGTCTGGATAATCTGTTTGAAGCAATATTTACAGATATGTTATCATTAGCCTGAGAACCTCCTTGTCTAAGCTACATGACCTGGTTTCCTGAAAGAAGGAATGAAAAAACATGTTTGTTTTTAAATAAATAACAGATCCCTCTCTAAATCATCTAACATACTGTCTATTTATATTTCATAAGGACAAATGTTTCTGACAACTCTCATAATAGGTCTGTACAAGTATGCCATGTTCTTCCCAAGGAGGCTTCTTTGAGTGACATAAATTGCCATTAATGAAAATTTTAACAATTCAGGCTAAATAATTTTTTAACTTTTAATGTGCAGAGATGCAACATAGCGTGGCAGGCCTTGTGAGAGAAGACATTTGTTTTGGAAAGAAGTTGCAGAGTATATTTATTCATAGACTAAAATAAAAGCAGCATGAACATTATTTTTTAATAGCTCTGCTTGTTGGGTGGCTGTAGAGAAACACTGATGTATTTCTTCAGTAAATACTGGAATATACAGCACTGTAGTGCCTTGAGGAACTCTGAAGTACCCAAATGTTAAAAGTACAGATCTTGCAACATTAAACAATGATGTCGGCCAAGAAGTCACCTAAGACAGTGGGACTCTGTGAAATCATTGCCACAGTTCAGTTTTCCAGTCTTTATTGACACAAATAGGTACTGAACAACCAGCACTGAGAAAAGAAACTTCTTATTATTCATTCAGAAATCCTTCACTAGCAAAATCATAATATTGCAACACTAAAAGACAGGTAATGGAGACATCACCCAAAAGAGAAGAGAGGGAAGAACTTTATTGTCATTCTTATCACTCCTTTTCTCATCAAGCTATGTCTGGGTCCACTAACCCGTTTGAAATTCCCCTATCACTGTCATATACCCTCCTCCCTGCCCAGTGACCAATGTTGGCATTGACAGGCACCTGTCACTTCCAATGAATTCTGGCTCTGGTCCACTGGACTTCTGCAAGGCAGGCAAGGGTCATTAGGATTTCTCAGCGTTAGTTCCAGCTTTCCTTTTATATAATAGCAGCACCACTTGAAAGCCACAAAATATAGTTTCAATAAATGGCTTTCAGATCAGATGAATGTTTCAGCTGTGCTTTGGGGTTTACAAGATCTGACAGCCATCTATTTTAAGTGTACAACGGACTTTCAACCATTGTTTTTTTTAAATATCTAATAACTCTTACATAAGTACTTGGCACTAACAATGCCATCGTGCATTCGCTCCAAAAAAGCAGTAAACGTGTGCCATGGAAAAGAAAATGTGGATATTGCCACTTAACAGGATATTGGGCAGGCATCTTTATTGATTCAGTCGCAGGAGAATATTTATTTATTTATTTACAGGTTGAAACAAAATAGATTTTTATACAAATTAAGCTGGTATTTTCCAAAGCCACTTTGGCTGAGAGTCAAAATGTAGTCTGCTGCTGTAATGTAGGATCTTCTATGTTTACAAGCATAGGATGGACTCTAATAGCCATACACATCAAAATCATGCTGATTTTGTAGTGTAGAAGTTTGCAGGTCTGTTGTCTGTATATCCTTCTGAAAGACTTTAGTTACCATAGAATCATAAAATGGTAAGGTTGGAAGGGACCTCAAGGATCATCTAGTTCTGACCCCCTGCCATAGGCAGGGACGCCTCCCACTAGTACAGGTCACTCAAGGCCTCGACCAACCTGGCCTTGAACACTTCCAGGGAGGGAGCAACCACAACCTCCCTGGGCAACATGTGCCAGAGCCTCACCACCCTCACTGTAAAGAACTTCCTCCTAACATCCAGTCTAAATATCCCCTCTGCCAGTTCAAACCCACTGCCCCTTGTCCTGTCATTGCATGACCTGGTCAATAGTCCCCCCCCCAGCCTTCTTGTAGGCCCCCTTCAGATACTATGGAAGGCTACTATGAGGTCTCCTCAAAGCCTTCTCTTCTCCAAGCTGAAGACCCCCAACTGTTGTAGCCTGTCCTCATAGCAGAGCTGCTGCAGCCCTCTGAGCATCTTCATGGCCCTCCTCTGGACCTGCTCCAACACTTCAGTGTCCTTCCTGTGCTGGGGGTTTCTGAACTACTCACTAAAGCATTTTTATTACTGTTTACTACTCCCGCTGAAGTTAATATACCTAATTGCAGACAATAGAATGACTGAGATTCTTCAAATTAAACAAATCTTTAATTGCCTTGCTACAAGGGAACGGTAATGTCATTATGTTAACAAACCCTCCCACTTATTTGCAAGAGGATGATGCAATTAAATGTGAGAAAGAGGATGGAAAACCAGTGTGTTTATCCTGAAGGTGACATGATGTGCAAAGCTTCTCTTCCAGAAGACTTAGGAAGAAGGCATGATGCAAGCGGAGTGCAATTCAGTGGGGGAAAAAAATCATGGGATGAAGACAATAGACATATTGTAGACTTAGTTCTTAATTAAAATTAAAACTGACAAAACAAACCCTGCAGGCAGTCATCCATTAGTGCTGTAAGGCATGAGAAGATGGAAGTTTATTATCACAGAATGAACCAGGTTGGAAAAGACCTCTAGGATCATCCAGTCCAACCTATCACCTCCTAATTAACTAAACCATAGCACAAGTGCCTCATGCAACCTCCTCTTAAATGCCTCCAGGGATGGGGACCCCACCACCCAACCCATTCCAAGGCCAGTCACTCTTGTTGTGAAGAACTCCTTCCTAATGTCCAGCCTGAACCCACCCTGGCACAGCTTGGTGAAACACATGTCATTCATGTTCTTAAACTGCCCATACATGTCAGGTTATTGTTGCTGAATGAGATCAGTTATTCTGCCTCCAATCCATATTTTGGTTAGACAGAGGATGTAATATTTCTTGTGAGTAGGGAGGTCTGAGAAGCCAACATTTTGATCTTGAGTAAATCATTTCACTTCTATGTGCCAGTTTGTGTGTATTAAATGCGAATGATATATGTTTACCTGCTTTTCAAAAGCATTGGAATGTTGGGAAGAAGGTGGTACGACTGATGTTGTTTATCAAAGTGTAGTTCCTATCTGATTTTACTTAGAATGCACACTCTAGCGTGGTCCTGCTCGATCTTGTGAACTGCAGAAACAGCTGCAAGTGCCTAGATATCCTATTTCAGTATAAGAGAAACAAAGCCTAAAGATATTTTGATTGTGTCATGCACCAAATGACTGCTTTATTTTGGGGGTTTGGGGTTTTTTTTAAAGCTACTCATGATTTTGGCTTAAGCAGTGCAACAGGGCTTTCCTGAGGCTCTTCTGCCCTCCTTCCATGGCTGCTGCAAACAGAGACTGAAAAGTAGGTCTGTCAGAGAGGTCATAGGTAACATTCATCTGTCAAATAGACTTTGATACTGTCCTTGTTAGGGTGGTATGTTGTACGCCTTCAGGTCAATAAGGTCAGAAAAAAAGTGTTATTTCCTGCCTGTATGGGCAACTAATAACTAGAACGGGAGAGGGACAACGATTCCTGTGTAGAGATATGGAAGAGAGCAGACAGGACTAGAGCAGGTGATGCTTGGGGTGCACCTATAGGCATATCCCCACTGCACATGTACCACACAGTATGGTACAAATTGCAGCTTTGATTGCATGGAGAAAAAAAACACCAGCAAATAGCATCTGTATGGAGTCTACCTTCTCAAGTGATCATATAAGGCTTCAGCCTGAAAACCTGTCTTTTGGTGACTGTTTCCTTGTGTTCAAATCTGAGGTCTAAGGACAGTAAAATGCTGAGGACACACCTGCCTGTTTATGACTGCAATGGTGAGCAGCACAACTTTTCACCGCTTTGTCTATACTATTGTTGGTAGCTAGTAAGTAGCGCTGTTTATTGGAGAAATGATTGATGCCAGAGGAAGAACTTGCCTATGCCAACAGCCCTAGAGTTGTTTTTTCCCTTTCTGTAACTTTAGAAATGAGAACATTGATGTCCTGTAGAAAATGGCCTCGTTGTCCTCCTGGCCACAATGCCTGGGGCCATTCAGGTGAGGAGTGGTTGGAAAGTGCAAGGATGGGCAAAGGAGCTGCTGTGCCAGACTGACCGCTCACTGCCTCCTTGTTCTGCTCTTGTATCTGAAATGAGATGCAAGGATGTCTCACCTGGGAAGTTGTCCAGATTCACTCTCAAAAAGGTGTAATGCTTCACACTGCCTACATGAATATCATCTGCACACTTTGGTCTGTCCCCATGCCCAGTCTCACCAGCAACACAGAATATAGCTTTTGAACATACTGGAACCTGAACAGAGAGGAATGCTCAGTCCTCACAAACTTGGCTCCTGAGGGGCTGAAATGCATTTGATTTGGCTTTGGCTCTAACCATCCAGAGCTTTCAGCAGCTCCAGCAACTAAACTTTTCTTTTTTATCATATCAGATGTAGCATCAGCATCTGCAAATAATTTTTTCTTGTAGACTGGAATAACCTCAAGAGATTCCCAGTCCATGCCCCTGCTCAACCCAGGGTCAACTCTCCATCCTTCTGCCAGCCATACTCATAAATGTAAAATATTTCTTGCCTTGGTGTCACCTTCCCAATTACAATTGCTTTACAGCACTGTATGGGTTATGCACAAAGACATCTTGTGGTGCTTCTGTGACAAAGGGTCTTAGAACTGTCCCTAGCATTTCTGTGAGTATGTGAGTCAGTATTTTAACAATCTTTGTCTTCTGAGTCCTTCAAGCCTTTCTTTATACTTAGGACTCACAGTTGTGAGAGACTCTCTGTTCTGCATTTTCCTCCTTCCATGACTCTTGCTTTCCTCCTGAATTTGCCATTGACCTCAAAGAGAAATTCAAGTGGGCAACAGTTTTGTAAACAAGTCAGGTCTCCTAGGCTGGAAGAGGTCACTGTAGTGATAATCACCATAGCATCCTATCCATCTATGGTTACTCAGATCAACTACCTCAGTCCATGCAAGATTTTCCCTCACGTGAGGGAGGAGTTGCTCATGAGTATCTTTAAAAGATTGAAGACTTGGGGGCACAATTTATTTGGTCACTTTTCAAAGCCTTTTATCCTCTTTCTCTTGTGCTGTCGACTGAAGTGTAACATCTTTCTTAGCACGTTCTTCAGATTGCCTATGCTGACTCTAAGGAGCTGCGTGCACCTGTGAGTTCATTAAACCAAAATGTTCAGAGTAGCTTCCCTGGATCACTTTAAACTAATTAAATGGTTGTTTTCATCAGTTCTTGCAATTTATTTTGCTATAGATAACAGGAGAATATATCAGCCTTGGAATTGTATTAAATATTTCCCTCATAACATATTGTCAACAAAAGTCCTGCTGAATTAATGACTTGTGTGCCCGTTTGAAAGTGGGATTGTACTTGTCTAATTGTGGCATCAGTTGTCATAGTGACTATCAGGCAATCCGGCAGCAAACACCCTTCCTTGGCAGGGTTTAGGTAAAACAGCCTTTGTGCAGTTGTCAGCCAGAGATTTATGATGGCAAAAACTATATTTGGCAGCCAAACCAATGTGTTGACCACTTTTTGTGCTCCTGCCCTTATTTTAACTTAAACACTTGATATTCCACCTGAATACTGAGAGGCCATGTGTCTCTGGAGCTGTTCTGTTATTAATAGACCACTTTTTATAAACTGTGTGTAGGATGAGTGCTTATTTGTATATATGTCCAACAAATGCAGTTGCTGATACTTTCTGAACATGGAACTCCAAATGTTGGATCTTGCAAGCAAGTGGTTATTAGAAGGTACCTTTTTATGCCTGCTATTAAAACATGTCGAGTGATCTATAAATTACCCTGTTGAGATAAACAGTGGATTAAAACAAGACACTCCCATTCTGTCATCACTGTAATATTAATCATTGGAGTTTTGGTCTTTAATGTTAAAATGTACCTTTTAGCAGTATATGTCACTCCATAT
Source organism: Eubucco bourcierii (assembly GCA_013396675.1). Taxonomy (NCBI): domain Eukaryota; kingdom Metazoa; phylum Chordata; class Aves; order Piciformes; family Ramphastidae; genus Eubucco; species Eubucco bourcierii. Next base: position 790,767 of record VWZE01014340.1, on the reverse strand, counting down.
TAGACTACATATTGACTGACAGATTTTTTAATCAAAACTTGCATTCTAATTTTTGTATTCCTCATAATGTCACAACAAGGTAAAAAATTAAGTTTGCTGACATCTATGTTTTTTTTTATTATTTTATGCTTAGTGTTTTGTTTTTAATTGTAATTTTTTTTTATCTTGGTGATTTTCTTAAGTTTAATCCTGACTTTTGTTTTACACGAGCCTACATAGATGCTTAGTTCCTTCACCAACTGACACAGTAAGAAAAGAATCTGAAATCTCACTCAAAATGTGAATAGTTTAGGCATAAGAAGTTGTAAATTTTTCACTATGTCAGCTAATGGAGGGAAACTTTTGTATGGCCACAAATACATCACTTGACTGGGTCTGTATAAAAACCAAATGTTTTCTTGACTGAATCTATTTTTTGCCATCATTGCAAAAGAAGTTATGCTAGTGGATTTAACAGCATAGGTTTACTTTCTTTAAAGCATTGGACAATAACAGGACCATGTGTGTAAATGTTTTTCTGATCCAAAAACGTGGCTTTGAGGCTGCCTATTTTCTTTCATAGGGGAAGTGGGCTACAGCTCTTCTTGTAAAACTGTAAAACTAATCATTTGGGACAAGCAATCACAAACTTTTTGGGTTTGGATTTGTGTTATGTCTCCAAAACAGTGAAGGCCAAGTTCTCCTTTGCCATATGTGGGTACTGCTACTCCAGAATTCACATCAAAGAGCTCATTACATCTAAAGTAGTGTAATACTACACGGCAAAGGGTGCAACCAGGATTTTACTTGTAAACAGCCCAAAACACCCATTGGTGTTGACATGGTACATTTTTATATGGTCAGAAAAGCAGCTTCTCATCGGAATGTGTATTCTGCTTTGTACTGCAAAGCAATTAACACGCACATTTTGAGACATTTCTAGGTGTGTTCTGACTTCCCGTGTCTTGAAACATTGGAAACGTTTTCCATTTGCTAAGGTGATTTAACTTTGTGATCTACCATTTGTGGGGTGGTTTTATGCACTATTTCCTTATTTCTGTTGACTCTGGAAGGATTTTTGCAACCATGCACTTTCTGTCTCTCCTTTCCCTCCCCTGTCATTATGTTGAAGGAGACTGTAAGTGTCCTGACAGGGAACCACTAGCCAGAAGTAGCCCTCATAGCTCTGTCGGACCAAGGGGGCTGTTCTGCTACAGCCGAGGGTGAGGTCAGGAGCCAGGAGAGAAGATCTGAGGAAGAAAAGAGTCTGAGCTCATAAGAGATGCTCCAAGCACACAGTGTGGGCTCAGCAACAAAGGAGAGAACCTTTAAGTCCAGGGAGAGCTTTGTGTTTCACACTGAACCCAGTATCAGAGTGAGGAGATGATGAAGTTAGAAGTACAGAGAAAAGGAAGAAAGGCAAAATTTAGAAGCAAATAGAGCAGATTCAATGATGGTGATGGTTGGGGTAAATCAGTAAGTCCTGTCAGCTGTGGGACATCCATATGGACTACAGAAGGATGAATCAGGAGAGAAATACTGAAAGAAGATCCTGGAAATGGAGAGACTGGAAAAGCTGTCATCCTAGTTACAAAGAGAGCTCCTGGCAAGGAAGTGTTTAGATGCTATCAGTTAAAGGTTATTTTGCACTGCTCTTGCTGGGTGCCTGCTGAAAGCAGGGGCTGGAAAAGGGAAACATTTATCTCAAACGTTTTTGCAACACTTTATCAGTTTGTTAACATTTGGTCTCAATGTTCCGCGCCTCTTCCCCATCCCCCCCACCTCAAATCCCAGGTGTCAAAGCTCCTTTCACAACATATTGATAATAACCAACACAGTTGTCCGTCGTGGAAATAATAAACGCTGTAGACTGTAATAGATTTTTTAAGTTACATTTTGAGTTTAATGCTCATAACTATATCACTGGGAGCAGGTACTTGGCACAAATGTCTCCATTGGAGCATAAACACCTTGGCCTATAGCCTCTGAGAGTTTATCAGTGCCATGGGAGATATTTTCTGCTATGTGCATACTCTTCTACAATGAATGAACAGCTTGCAACTACATATTAATCTACTTGATGACCTAGATCAAGAACAAGGAAAATAATGTTGATAAGCCAGTCACTTTTCCTTTTTGGTATACCCCTGGCTATTAGCATTGGTAGACAGGCAAACAGATGACTGAAGACTTTGCTTTCTGATAGGGGTCAGTGTCATTAAGAAAACTTTTAATTATTTCTGGGGCAGACTGAACAAAGTGCCTGGGTTGTTAGTGGGTTGTGGGAGGTGAGTTTAGTTCTGCTGGGATTGCTCTAAGAGCTTCAGCCTTTAGCACTGTTACAGCACTAAACCGGATGCTTGAAATACATGGAGATTCTTTGAGTAAAAGTGAATCACGGAGGCCAGGATCTGGACTGTCTGGAGTGATTATGTAAGAAACTTCTCTGTGCAGGTTATTTTGTTCTGTGCAGCATCGCCCCATTAACCTCTGATCACTGTGCCCTGGCTCTAAGCATGGAATTCAACGCAAGGCAAATAAACTCAAGCATTACCTGAAGCAGGATTATGCAGCCCTGCAATCATTCAGCTGCAACCTCTGCAGTAACCTTCGTATACATCCTGTATCCTTCCTCTTGTTTATGTTCATCTTTTTTCCCAGCACCTCTTTAAATTACACACCTGCAGAGGCACTGATCACTGTAGTGTAGCCATAAAGGAAAGACATTGCTTCTTTGCCCTCCTAAATGCATTGAAACACCTCTGATTAATTTGTCACCAAAACCAGTCCACTCTAAATGGATCGAGAGAAATTTACCACTGATGTTCTATAGGGCAGCGTGTGTAGATGGTATCCCCTTTTGTCAGCCCTGAGCACTCTGTATTCCATCCCCAAATCTCTCTTTTCTGCCATGCAAACCACTATTCTTTTTATTCTTCTTTCTTGCTCAGCTTAGAGAAAAACAAGAACTTTTTCCAGTTAAATATAAGTCTAGCAGTAAGAAAAAGTTTGTAAGTGAGAAAAATAGGACTGTTGCTGTTTTCAACAGAAACTGCTCCCTAATGATCCATATATTCAAGATGTACAGAAAATTAATACCTTAACACATATATTAGTATGTCAAAATGGCATGCCTGATTACCCATTTATCAGGTTAAAGGAGGAGACTGGTGTGACTTTAGCTAGTCATTTCCTTTCTACATGCCTCAGTTCTATCATTGAAAAACAGAAATATGGATAATAAACAATAGCAGAATCTTATTGAGTTATTCACATTTACAAAGCCCCTCAATATTGTCTATGCCTCAGTTTTCTCATTTCTAATACAAGTGTAATAATTCATGTATTTATAGCTTTAAAGGATGGATAATACCATTTGACATCCTGCGGAGCAAAATTCGTAGCATTTCATTTAGCTGTTCCTTCACTGATGTCAGCAACTTGTGGCCCAAAGAAAGCACACTTTTAGAAAGACATGAAATCTTAATTTTGAAAATGCCAAGTGACTGATAACCTTCCACAATTCTTGGCAAGCTGTGCCCTTCATTAATTATCTGAACTATTAAAACCATTCACTGTGTGATATTGATCATAATTCCTAACTTTCTTGCATGTTTTTAGATGCCTTGTAATTAATTTACTTTATTGGACAATTTGTCCAATATATTCTTTTCCATCTAGCACTCCAATTATCCCAAGATTTGCAGGTAACCTCCACTTTATGGTATCCTTCTCCAATATCCTCTTTTTTTTTATCAAGTCTGAGTCATACTAGCTGAGACATACCCAATAGGTGATCGTAGAACAACACTGGCTAAGACAAAGATATGTTATTACTGATGACCTGCTAGTGACTCTTCTTAAGCGGGCAGAGAAGCATTGACCAAACCATCAGTAAGAAGCTGCCAAGTGGAGCTCAGCACCACGTCTGACTTTCCACTTGCCTTCCCTCCCCAGTCTGTAGTGCACTGTTATTTCAGGAGTCACTGGAGTGCACAGAAAGGAGCATTCCAAGTGGTAGGAACCATCTGCTTCAGAGGGTGTTGTTGGCAGCTCATTTCCTAGATGCATCTTAGTCAGGACTGAGAATTTTTCTAATTTGCTGCAGTGACTAAAATCTCCCTATTGATTGTATGTGTCATCCCAGCAAATTTCCGGTGTTCTGGTTATGCTGCAGGGAGACAGCTGGATGCAAACACAGATGAAGTCCTGTCCAACGGAAGAGATGCAAGGTTAGGCTTGCAGAGGGCTGCAAATGCATGCACGCACATGCCAAAGTGCTCCTGTGATTGCAAAAGAACCTCTTCCAAATCTTCCAAAGTATAGCTCTCTATTTCCCTGATATGATACATTTTGGATTGGTCCATGTTGAAGAAAAAGAGAAATCCTTACTGTGGAATCCATTGTGTCTGCTAGAAGAGTAGTATTGACCTCCAAATTCCAGTTGTGGTTGGGCAGTCGGTTGATTTTCAAGGTGACAAATACAAGCAGTAGTCTCCGAGTGGGCACTTGGCTGCTCTGTCTGAAACGATTTATTTTTGTCCTTTTCCAAAGCTCTCTTTTGAGCCTGTCATGAATGGACCAGCTGCCTTGGAACTTGGATAAAATATTATCCTTTTTACATGTATAGAAAACCAGTGGAACAGTAAAAATAACGTCGGTATGAGCTTGCCAAGGGGATTCAGTTGAACCATTAGGTAAGGTCTGCCAGATTATATATAGTTTCAGCTGTTAAAATTACATATTCATGTGTTTTCCATATATCTACTGGCCTCTCTCTTGGAGAGCTTTGGAATTTTTTTTTTTTTTTTCACTAGACTACAATTAACAGCAATTGAGACAGGGTATTCCCCAGAAACTGCAAGTTGAGGAGTGTGTGGTGGCCACTTGCAGAGCTGGTCATTAATCTCAGAGAAATTCAGTGAGTAAAGACTCAATATGGAGAAATGATGTAGGCAGGGAAGGGACTAAAGTGAGGTATTTTTAATATATGCATTTTGCAGATTCGAGTTTTGTGTAAGGAATGTAATGGAAATAATTCTATACAGTCCAGACAACCTATATTCATATTATTTCCCCTTGCCCACTAGAAATTTGCTTCAGCCAAAGCCATGTGTGAGCCTGTATCTCTGAGAATAATTCACTCCTATGCTAGCCTAGATTTTTTGCTGATTTCCCTGGCATGTATCTCCAGCTTTCCATATTTGTAAAGCAGTGAGTCAGGTTCTCTGCTTTTTTTTTTTTTGAAGGAGAAATAATGTTGAGTGTCTGCTGGGATGTTTGTGTTGGTGTAGCTTTTCTGTTCTGAAATAGTTCTGTCTTATCAGAGTTACCTAGTTGGTAGGAATTACAATGTTATCTCCATGTAGCAAGAAGTTATTAATTAGAAGAATATCCTTTTTTGCCATATCCTTGGTTAATTATCATTTTGCAGATCCTTGCCATGAATCAGGTTGAATTGGGAGTGTGAAGCCTATTTCTGGATTGCAATGAGTAGTCTTCAGGACCCATGTGATCTAAATTGAGAGGTCACGTTTGTGGTATAGATGAGTCTGTGTGCTGTTAAATTAGGCAGGACAGTAGGGAACTCTTTCAAAGTGCTCACTATGGCTTGCACATTCTCGCCCACCCACCTTCCAAGTATTTATGTGACCTATGAAAGCTTCTGTTTCATCACTCACTTGGATTAAGCATCGATGTTATTGTATTAGGAGACCTGTGCTTCAGATGGAAGCTGAATGTACCTTTTGACAGAGCAGAAAATGGACTGAGCAGGCTGTGTGGAGTACTCCAGCGTCGATATAGATATAGATTCCAGAGTATGAGATGGTGGATGTCTATTCCACGTCCTCTACTACTCCATATTGCAGTACTCTCACATTTTTTTCTCTGTGAGGGTGACAGAACACTGGAACAGGCTGCCCAGGGGAGTTGTGCAGTCTCCTTCTCTGGAGATATTCAAAACCTGCCTGGAGACATTCTTGTGTCATCTGCTCTAGGTGATGCTGCTCTGGCAGGGGGTTGGACTGGATGAGCTTTCGAGGTCCCTTCCATCCCCTGACATTCTGTGATTCATGTCACCTTGATATGTCATTGCATTCACCATGTGTTATTTTGCAGTCCTTCTCACATCAGAACCAAGATAACAATCCAAAGATAAGTACCTAAAAAACACTATGGAATAAAATGACAGCAAAACTAAATGTAACCCTCAAATTGCATTAAATTCTTAAGACTAAAGAAAGCACAGTAAATATTTATGGGTTGGTTTTTTGGTTTTGGTTTGGTTTTTTGGGTTTTTTTGGACATTGACCTTATGTGATGGATTTGGCTCTCATACGGACACCTCTCTTTTTGTGTAGTTTGTGTAGAACAGAAGAATGCTAATACAGAACCTTCCAGATGAGATTATACATCTACTTGTTGCTCTAGCTTTGAGGAGAGAGTTTTCTGACTAGTGTTGGATAGCTGCGATGATTGTGTTTGGTTTTGGAGAACGGGTAATCTGATTTCCAAGTCTGTAGAAAACATATTGATAATTAATGTAAAGAAGGTGTACAGTCTCGGGCAAGAAAGTCCTGATCTGTAAAGTATACACTCTTCAATGGGGAAAAACCAAAAGAACTTCAGACTGTAAGGAAAAATACATCAGTTGCCAGAACATTTTTCATCCTTTTTTTTTTTTCCTTTCTTTTTTTTTTTTCCTATGCTAGTGGTCTATGAACATGTATTTGGTGAAGTTTATTTGCTGTGCAGACATTTGTACTGATGTAGCACAAATGTCTCTTGTCTTGATGTCTTATGAGAAGTCTGTCGTAAACTCCTGTCATGTTTATTTGCTTTGTCTCTTATTTCTTGGGTTTCAGTACAATGTAAGGTGGACGCTGGTGACAAACTCGGAATATCAGCTTACTGAAGCTGAATATACACCAAATTATATATCTCAAAGCCACAGAATTTTAATTCCCTAGGTTAAACATTCAAATAATGGAGGAGGAGCAAAAAAGAATAATAATTTTTTAAAAACACAGCTCATTCTCCCCTAAATTTAATGAGTAAGCGATAAGCACCACATTTCCTTCACAGCTTTATGTGAGTGCCTCCTCTGAATGTAAGTTATGCATAAAATATCAACCAGTCCCAAATACCGGAATTATTTTACAAACACTTCACACATCTGAGCCACGGTGTGCTATGGGTAGTGCTCCCAGAGCAGCTTTATTCTGCCTATTACACTTTTTGAATATCAGGACCCCCATTCACAGAAGGGAAGAGTAGCGAACAGAAAAGCCAAATGCTAAATGTCCCGCCGGAGGTTCTTGGTGAAACTAGGAGCAGCCTCAGATATTCTGTCTCCTGTTTCAATATCTTAATTACATAATTAGCCTTGCTCAAATCAGGTCATGTGGCATTCAGTCTGACTTCCTTTGCTGTCATGCTATCTGTGCTATGTAATTCTCATGCCAAGGTAGCGTACGGAGCCTTAAGTAATCCAAGATAATCTAGTAAAGCATGGTGAAATGTTAATTTAAAAAAAAAAAATCACATAAACATATATATAAGGAAATTAACACTGTTACAGATTAACATAATCAAACAAAATATGGTTCATTACAACTGTATATATTACCATGCATTTAAACCAATGCTGATTGAAGGAAAAGCATATTTTTTTTCCCCCCTGCACTCAAATGAAACACATGAGCAAAACAAGTGAGCTTCTTTTAGGAATCTGTAACTAAGGACTTTATTTCATAGGTAACAAATGGTGAACGGACAGGAACAGTTATTTCTGTTAAAAGAATAAATCTGCTGAAATACTGTGAAACATTTTCTGTGCAGTAAGCCACAATATATACAATAATGCAGTAAAATCCTCCACCAAATATCTGTTAAAGGAATAAACCTGTCAAAAGAATTAATTTTCTGTGCAACAAGGTTATTCATTCAACAGGCTTCCACCATATGTAATTTATGAAGCAAATTATACTATTCCAAAAAGGAAAGGGAAATGCATACAATGCAGTTTAAACTACAGCAAGGCTGACTAGAAGAATGCAGTCTTAAAAGTCAGGAAATCACCTGGTAAAGCCAACTGTCTGCACCTTGGGTATGCAGTGATGTTTGCACTCTATGCCAAATGCTTTACCATGACTGTGGGGACAAAAAAAAGATCACTCTCATCATCATCTACTAAGCAAACCCAGCATTGCAATAGGCAAGGGAGTCATTCCTGTTTCAGGTTGTGATTTGAGAATGGATTTTTCCTCCTTGGTTCCACATTTACCAGTAAACAGAACATGGAGATCAGTTTTAGCAGAATTATCTGTCCAGTGAATCAAAAGGTACTGAAAGTATTACTGCTCAAATGATTTGCTCCTGCAGTATGTAAGAATATCTGATGATGCTTTCTTTATTGCTACTTTCATCCTCACACTTTTTTTAGTTTGGTACTGTTGAGTTTAACTGTAAAAGGCTAAAGGACTCATCAACACTCAGAAAAAATATAGTTATGCTTCTACTTACTGTAGTCCCTGAGTACCAAATAGCATTGCAAAGTGCAATGTGGAGGTGTGCTGTGTTTTACCTGCAGCTGTACCATTAGTGTCTGAGCCAAATTAATCAAAATAATCAAACTTTGCTGTGTTGCCAGACCTATAAATTGGAAATCCCTTTGTAATTCTTTTCCTTGGAGATCTACCTGGGGGCTACTGCAACTTTCTGCTGAAATGTTGCAATCCAGCCCAAAGTGCCATCCTCAGTGTTCAGTTTACAGCCTCTGAAATACTTTGTTTACAAGATTTTATTTTCATCCAACAATTTTCCAGTGCTGGGCAGATTAATTTGCACTGCGAATCCAAATCTCATTATTTTAATAACTTTTTGTTAACCCCTAAGCAAGTAGAATGTTATTCCTAGAGCAACACTGAAGTTTCCTTAATAAAACCTGTAACAGGGTGAAAGTTGCTTTGCTTGAGCTTTTGTTACAAATCCAGAGCTTAAGTCAGGTTCAGTGAGGTTCATGGACCTTTTGGCAAATGTGAGCTGAGTGTCAAGTGATGTCAGGCCAAGTATGAACAAGTATGGACTGATTTATAATTTTGGGTGGAAATCAAGTGAAACCAAGAGAAAACAGAGCAGAGTAACTAAAACACCATTTACTTTTTTAGGGTGTTATTAATCCAAAACTAATAATGGAATTAATTGTATTGGATTCCTATGACAGGGGCAATCCCATACAAGGATCATTTCCATAGGTGAGGGTCTTCTTAAGGACTGTAGAAATCGCTGGAATTGTGCCACATTACTGGCAAGATTACAAAAAATGCCACAGCCACCTTTACATTTTGAATTCTATGAAAACAGTTGCTCTATTTAACAGCAGCTGTAGTCACCTGGAGTACTTCTTGTAAGGGAAACAAGCACGAGCAATAATTTACATCCCGTTAACAGATAGTCTCTAGTAGGGAAGCTCAGATGAAGATTACATAAAAGAGTTTTAGACTTCCAGTGATTGTCCATTCCTGGTCTATTTATTTACATAAATTTCTCAAAGCAGGATGAAAAGCTGCAGTTAAGATCCAGAAGCCTGTATCTGTGGCTGAGTTAGATGTGTTGTTTGAAAACAAGTCCCTATCAAATTACAGTATCACTTTTTTTTCTTTTTTCCTGAAGGCAAACTAAAGAGTAAATCCTCTCCCATGAAAATGCACTCATCTGGTTTGTGTTGAGCTTTTTCTTTTCTTTTTTCTTTTTTTTTTTTCCTGTTTTGCTTCATTTTGTTTTATCATTTCGCTGACTGAAACTTGATCTCAAAAAATGTAGGCAGATGTACAGAAGACTTATTTTTGCCTTGGTAAAAATCATATCAATTAACTCCCCCTCTTTTAAATCATTCTTCTCAAGGTGTTGCAGCCAGGCATCTTTGCTAGCTTGCCACATCCTGAATTCTTTGGGATTTGCTGTTGGACTGAAATTATTGTGCAATATTGCAACATGAGCTCATCATCTAGGAAACAGATATTAAAAATATCCCTGACTTCAGATCGTGTACCCAGTGGTGCTTGAGTAAACAGCAGCATCACTGACTCGAGGACTCCGTTTGATTCTATGGCATAGACTAAGTGGCAAAAGCAACACCATTTTAGGGAAGAACAGAGCTTGGGAATTGTTTTCTTTATATATTATTGACTGGGCAGGAGAGCTGGCCTCCTAAGCAAGTGTATAAAAAGATGTAGGAAACAGCAGCCAGAAAAATAAGTCACTGTTGAAATAAAATTTTTAACATTTCCTGTTCATGAACTCTTTTAAGAAAGGTCTCATTTTTCCTTCCTCTCGTATTTTGAGTGTTGCAAAGAACTGTGAGCCATGAAGTGATGGATTTTGCTGATGTTAGAGCCTGGGTTTTGTTGCTGAGGACTTTTTGTTTGCTGAGTGTCCTTAACGGTGCAGCTCTGGCTGTGGTTGAAGTTGTTGTTCAAATCGCTTATAAAGATTTCTCAAATCAGATAATATCCTGAGTGGTCCAAAATAGTGAAATGCAAACCATTAGTTTGAGAGACAATAAAGTCTAATTAATAGTTCGATTTTTTAAAAAAAATTAAATTAAAAATATTGTTTGAAATCATTCATTTTAAACAGTTGACACCTCAATGCATAAATATAACTGCAGACCCCTTGAGAAGAGCCTATTTTTTGCCTTGATATATATGCTAGCAATTGTGTACTTGAAATAGAATCATAAAATGGAAAACTTTTCTATTTAATCACTTGTGTCAAAAATTATTAGGTAATAACCACTGCAGGAGAGAATATGCTTAAAGACACAAAGGCCCATATTTAAAACATAATTTCTCTAATACTTGCTATGATTTTAAGATGTCATGTCGTCATATGAAGGTGAGCAGGTCAGATGCAAAACTGACTCTTTCTTTTTTAATGTTAAGTGATCAATTTACACTCATAGAAGGGTTAAGCTTCCTGGAAGCCAAAGTCCTCTTTGACCATTCTCTAGGTACATCACTGATTGCTGGGACAACAGCAGCTTACAAGTCTGCTCTTTTCAAGCGGCACAGGTTAAGTAAATCAGCCGAACATCTTCATCTAATGTGGTGCATCTGCACAGTGCAGTCGGGAAACTGTAGGAAGTTCTAAAAAGATAAAAAGCCATCTCACAAAATGCTGTTTAATAAGCTCACACCTTGTTGTTTTCCACGAGGAAGCAGGATTTTCCCCTTCGTTCGCTTAACATCTTCCCATAGTACCAACCTAAGTGCTTTCATGATACAGGGAAAGCAACTTTCACAGCTCTGTTGGAAGCTATAAAAGCCTGCAGTGGAGGAGAATCACATCTAGTGTGTGCTCTTACCGTGTTTAAGATCCTCTTTTAGTCAGTAGAGATGGCTATGATCCTTGTTCTTTGCTGGTTTTCTCAGCAGTCTTTTCTCAGATAAACAATAATTAACATGAAAAATGCATCTCCTATTTCCAAGCCGTTTCTGACCATCGGAAGAGCTGCAGATTTCAAGTCACAGCCACACAAAAATAATACCCTACAACTCAGAGAGCAGAAGACTAATGTATTAGCATTATTCTTTATTGCAGTAACCACTGGGATAGTGGTCAAGAGTTTACAGCCCTTGCAGAAAGGAGTCCCTACCCTGGGCACCTCACAAAAGTGCTCTGCAGTTAGATCTCTGCTTTCCTGAAGGAGCTGGTAGGATCAGATCCAACAAATCCCATAGCAAGGAATAGGGAAGATTGGCAATGCTGTGTGGTGGGGATAATCAATCATCAAGGTTGGATAAGACCTCTAACATCATCAAGTCTGACAGTCAACCCTATACTACCATGCCCCCTAAACCCTGCCATGAAGTGGCATGGGCAGTCATTTCGGCTCTTACCTTGATAGTGTCTTGAGTGACTGGCTTCATGCAAAGATTCTGAGTTTGTAGTGGTTTGCTGTCATTTTTACTCTCCAGTTTTTACTCTGGATTTGCAGGGCCTTGCTGAAACAAGAACTGTGTTTGAACAGCTCTCTGTTTTGCCTTTACAGCAGGGAGAAAGGGGGCAGGAGTAAATGGAGTCCTGCATTCCAAGTGGCTGATGGACCTCAAAACCTTGTATCTCTTCACCATCTGCTGCAGTCATCCTGGAGACTGTCTATGCTTCCATACATGCTCAGTCTTCTATGACTAGAAAAGGGAGTGGAGAGCAGGTATGGATGAGGAAACTCCTTTCTTAAGGCTCCAGGTACTCCTGGACTGCTGCCAGGCTGGAAATAGGATTTTTTTGCTTCCCATAATAAAAGCAATCCAGAAGTGCAGAGGAAATTAAAATAAATTCACAGACAAAATTAAAACTTAGATTGAGACACCAAGCATTATTGGCTTTTACCTAGAAGGCAGATGATGCTCCATAGCAAACCAGGCAATATTTTAAATGGTATGTGTTATCATTTAATATGTAACTGAGAGTAATTTGAAAAGGAAGTAGACAAAGCGAGAGAGGTAGTTCAAGACTCTTCATTCAGTGAGAAAAACACACACCAAGATGTATAATTAAGAGAAAAATGTTTAATTCTTAGTCTCAGATGCACCACAGCTGTTCCTGATAACACTTCTGCATTTTGATACAGTTTGTGGCAGGATCATTCAAGGTAGGCACAATGTGGTTGTCCTGGTTAGGTGTGCTTCCACAGAGCCTCTCCTCTCAGCCTTGGTAAACAAGATATTAGCCTAGAAAGACCTTTGCTACCACCTTCTATGGTATTTCTTATGTTCTTGCTTGAGTTTGTCAGTTCAAAACTCCTCAATTAAGAATTAAGTTTATTTTTTCTGTGATCAAGAAGTGATTTCATTATGTATTCTATTATTATTTTTAATTATAATACTAAAATTATTCTGTATGCCCTTTAATGTCAACTTCTTGGCTATTCAGGAGCCATGGACAGAAACAATCAGCAACATTTTGGTCTTGAGATAATGTCAGTGAGAGGTACATAGAGCACTGTAGGGTGTTGAGTGGTTTAAACCAGAGATGCTCCAGTGACTTCTCCAAACCAGCTGAAATGACAGTTATTTCTGTTCCCATGCAGAATTTTGTAGCAGCCAAACTAAAACCCTATGTGTGTGTGTTTGCTCGGGTTTTCTTTAGTTCCTGTCAAAAAATAAGTGAGCACACTCCCGTTCTGTTTGCCCGATAGGGAAAACAATTTCAAATTCATTGCACATTGGTGTCAGTGTTTACTAATGGGTTAGCTGGTAAGAGTAGTTAATGTATCGCAGCAGGCACTTTCCTGGTAACTCTGCTCTTAACAAAACTCTCTCAGCCCATGCTGCAAGCATCTCCTTTGCAATCCAGATGAGTAAGCTGAATTCAGTCTGACCTGATCTACTCAAAATCAAAGAAGGCATGTTAGTACTCTTCATCACCGGACCTCTATTCTCCATTTAGAGCAGGTTATTAGTTCAGGAAGATCTATGAAGTTTGGGAAGCAGCCAACATCATGTCATTTTAAAAGATGACACTTAGAAACACCAGGAAATCAGTATCTTACCTTCACTGACCATCTGAAAATAATTATATGAATGGGGGTATGTGTGTGTGTATGTGGCAAACCTTACTGGTAATCAAACCCAACATATCCAGAGTCTGTTAAGCTCCTCACTCTTGCACTGTGCTGTGTGAGGAGCTGTTGTTTGTTTGGGGTTTGGGCTTGTTTTTCCTTTGGTATTGTTCCTAGAGCAGATGGGCTTATCTTTCCAGAAAGGCTTTTAGCAAAGTGCTTTATCAGATCACCCTTCTGATGTGCGACACAAACCCGGCTTCTTTGTCTTCATGGGCGGGATGTATGGGAAAATCCCACCTTCCTCCCCACCCCCTCCGAGTTCACATGTGCCCTTGCTGCATTTTCCGTTTGATGCTATTGCCTTCAGCGTGATTGGTGTGACAAGAGTTCACAGCAGAGAGGAGTCAGCAAAACACTCTGATGATAAAATCTTCTGGTTTGTTGACGCTATGGCCAGTTCTTTGTAATTCATGAGTTTGTTCACAGTGGGTGACTGTAGCCCCTGTATTGACAGGATTTTTTTAATCTCTGTAGTTTCTCTGGGATGATGCAAGCAGAAGGAGGCTGTTTATGTCTTTCACAAGCATCCTTCATCCCTACTGTGTTGGCTTTAGATGTGTGTTTAATAAGAGGGTAGTTATCTCTTGCTGATCTCTACTTGGCAAATGGGGACAGAAAATAAATCTATGTTGATTTTATTAGATCTGTCAACAGTCCTTGAGGTTATTGACAATGAGGTTTTGTTGACTTGCCTGCAGTGCCTTGTGGAAATGGAAGGGGACCTTCCTCGAGTTTAATATTTTCTTAGCATCCCATGAAGTGCATCCAAAACACCATTCTCAGTAACAGGATCATAGGATGTCAGGGGCTGATAGGATCATAGGATGTCAGGGGCTGGAAGGAACCTAAAGAGATCATTGAGTCCAACCACCCTGCCAGAGCAGGACCATACAATCTAGCTCAGACCACAGAGGAACACATCCAGACAGGCTTTGAAAGTCTCCAGAGAAGGAGACTCCACAACCTCTCTGGGGACCCTGTTCCAGTGTTCTGTGACCCTTATAGTAAAGAAGTTCCCCCTCGTGCTGAGGTGGAACCTCTTGCACCGCAAACAGGTTGGTTTATAGTGAAGTGACCAGACCTGGTAACTTTAAGAAAAATAACAGTTTGAGGGATCATACAGCAGAGTTAAAACAGAGAGGGGTTATATGAAGAGAGAAGGAGGTGTCAATTGAAAGTCCTCAGTTTAATGGTGTTTTCTGAGCTACTACTACAAATACTGTACAGCATCTTGATTTAGAGGTCTGTGAACCTCTCGGTTGTTCTGTAGCAGCATCGTGCCAGATAAAGAGGAAGCACTTTTATGCTTTGAGACTAATCTTTGTTAATACATTTTCCAGCAGGGGAAAAAAAATAATCCTAATTAAGAAGTTACTTTATGCCTTACAAAATGGAAGGGCAAAAGGTTACTTGTTCCAGGGAAAGAACAGGGGAGTAGATCTGAGAGCTGATGGTGGGATTGGCGTGGATCCACCTCTCTTTAAGCTTAGTTTTTGCAAGCTCTCTGCCAGTTTGGAGCACAATGGACCTCTTTCCGTACCTAATGGCAGGCTGGATGTCAGCCCTGGCCTGAAGAAATCTCAACTGCACAAACAGAAATTAGGTGTGTTTCAGTGCAACAAAAACAAGGTCTTTCTCAACAGCAATAATCTTCATGTCACTCTGAAGATCGCTTATTTGCAATCCATTCAAGCCCCTGTGTAAAGTGCTTGCACTGAAAACACAAAGATACAGGAAGCTGTAATAGCCTATAAACACATGTAATAGAGATGAATTGCAGAGTTATATCTGTATTTATGTCTGGAATATTCACACCTTGATCTAATCTTCCTCTTCTTAAAGGGGAATTCTTCAAAAGTTCTCAAGGACCCGTAGTTGGAGCTTCTTGCAAAAGGCACTTCTTTCTCTCACACACCTCAAACAAGGTGGCCTGATGTTTCAAAAGCTGCTCAGAATTCAAATGCTTCCTTCAGGTGCCTAAGAGGAAGAGCATCCCTTTTGAAACTTTGGCCACTTGTGGAGGTGTTTAAATGGGAAGATTTGGCGCTATGTAGGGCATGTAAAAAGTTTTCCCTTGAAATATTTCCTTAGGGAAAATTGGAGGGTTTGACTACTGAAATGTGGTGTGGTGGTTTTTTTTTTTTTTCCCCCCCACAAAGAGCATGCTTTCTGTGATAATAATGGGTTTTAATAAAAGAAAAAAATGACCAGTTGAAGAACAAAGAAGATTCCTGTTATAAACTAAAAATTTAAAGCATTTTCAATTTAAAAGTTAGCATTTGCCCTTTGGAAGCTTCATTGAATTTTTGTGTTTTTTAGCAGCGTTTCCCTCAAAGAGGAGGCTGGGCAAGAAGAACAATTCTTTCCAGCTCTAACATAAAATTTTAAGGTGAAATAAGTGGCAAGTTTCAAACAAACAGAAGAAAAAAGAACCTAACTTTTAAAACATGCCTGGAAACATCCCTGTTTCCTTCTTTTTTTGTCACTAAAACCTGAAAAGTTTTCAGACAGCTATCAGGAAGCAATGGGGTACATGTGCAGAAATCTGGAACTGAAGGTAGATTAAGAATTGGAGCATAAACTTCACTTACCTCTTGAGTAGATGTTGAGCTCCAAGGCCCTTAAAGGTTAACAATAAAATCTCAAATTGAATCCTCATTTTCAATATGAGAAAATTTAAGTTATAAAACAATGAAGTGACATGAGCCTAGTGAGGCCAACGAGGACACTTAAACTGGGGTTGTCAGAATGCCCATGCTTTATCACCCATGAAAGGATCTAACTCTCCATGACATTAAGGATGCAGAGTTTGATGGAGTGTCACAGTTAGTTGACACCAGAATCATCCAAAATCGTAGACTCCCTGTCACATCCTGCCACTGCAGAATAGAAACTAATGATTGTGCTGCTACACCATCACAGGCATGCTGGGGTGCTGGTAGCTAGTAAATTATTACATTGCAGTTAAGAGTTGCCAACAGAAGTAGACTTCTAGAGCTAATAGCTTAGGAAAAAAGGAGAAACTGCAAATGCAGGCTGTTTTGCTCCAGTAGAGTAGGTTGCTGTTCTGAGTGTCTGATGGGACAAGTGGTTTGGGGAAGATACAAAATCATGCTGGGCCATCAGACGAGTAGGAAATCTACACTTCTCTGCAGAGGTTTTGTGAAAGGGATATTTATATAAGAAAAACACATGAACACTCACTTTTGGCCATGGAAAATGTTTTTGCAGGGACTGATAGATGCAAACCACAGAGGTTTAGATCTTTAAACAAATATAAATATCTCAAATAGAGGAACATCCTATTAAAAAACTAAAAGAAAAGGAGAGAATTTTGCAGAAGAAAAAGGGAAATATTATTTACGAAATGTCATTCTGAGTCTTTCATTGACTCCAGAAGTCTGTAAATAACAGAAATTCTAAACTTATTTTTGAGCCCAGATGCAATAAGCATTAAAGTCTGATGGAAAAATAATTTGATTTTAGAGAGATAGCTTTTTATAATTTTCTCCAAAGGAGCAATATCAAGAATCAATGTGTAAAAAATACAGAGGACAGATGCACTGCATTCTCAGCTAAATGATCTTTCTGAGCAGACTGCTGCCCAGGATGCAGCTGAGCACAGAAATGGGTGCAAATTGACAGTATTTAAGCATAACAAGCTACCCAATTACACAGAGGAGAAAATTACTTATTTGGGGTCATCTCTGGCCAGGAGTAAGCAGTGGCATCCTGCTATGATAAAGGTAGTTGCTGAGTTGCAGTGTTCAAACAGACCTATCACCTGTGAGATGTGGGAACTAATCCCTCTCTCAACACTGCTGCAGACCCCAGATGGAGCATTTCTTCCTAGATTAGGATCCTTATTTCAAAAAAAGATGTGGCTGGTTTGGAGAGGAACCTGAATATGAAGTCCAGAAACCAGGAACTAGCAGGACTGATTGGGTGAACGAAGTTGTTTAGCCTAAATAATAAGCACTTGAGAGTGTACATGAAAGTAATTACAGAAGAAACAGCAGCAGGGAAGACAGAAACAATCTGTGCATAATAGAAAGGACATGACATAATGGGCTTAAATTACAGCGAAGAATTCCGGTTAGACATCAGGAAACTTTCATAACAATCAAGATAATAAAGCACTAAGGTAGACTGCCTGTGGAGGTTGAGGGATCTCCACTGTTGGAGGCCTTCCAGAGCAGGGCAGACAGACTTCTGAAAGGGAAGACAGGAGGATAGCTGCTCCTGCCGAGGGATGCACCAGGTGACCTCCTTAGAACCCTATGACCCTCTTGATTTGAACAGTCAATACCCTTCATCCACATCCATCTTAAAATTTGTTGCTTGGTCTTATGACTCAGTCTTCTGCTGGTTCATCTCTCAAATCTATTTCTGATTTTCTTGAAGAGGTTTGGCCTTATCCACTTTCATCTGGAAACACAAATTTAACTACTACCTCTATGCTGATGATTCAAAAGTCTAGCCATCTTCCTCCATCAGATCAAGCTAACACTCTTCAAAATAAAAGTTTGGCCTGCTTTCCTGATGTATCATTGCAGATGTTTTGCTCTCCACAAAGATCAGCATAGCTTTTAAAAAAAAACAAAAAACTCATTATAATCAATTCCCTCTGCCTTTGCTTTTCCTTTGATCACATTGAATAATGGTGTCAGCCTGCTGGTAAATCAGGTTTAGAACCTGGAAGCCATTTGTACCTGGGACCTCACCTGGCTCCCCATTCCAGAATATATTTGCATTTTATGGGGAGAGGGAATATTGTCCCCACAGAATAATACAATAATGTGGTCTCTTGTGATCTTTGTCTTCTCTTTTAGCCTTGACAAGTGCAAACTTTCTCATTTGCCCTTTTCCAATACCCTCATAAGCCATGTTGCTGACTTAGCTGCTGCTGTGACCCTGCCAGAACAGGGAACTTCAGCTCAGTAGAGCCAGCACCAGGCATTGCAGGTAGCACAGCACACCCAAACACGTGTTCCTGTCTTGTTACACCACTAACAATTTGTTGTTCAGGAGTGAAAACATGCTGAATAATGAAAGATGCCTGGAGAAAGGAACACGGCGTGTACATGTACCTGCAGTGTGTTGTTCCTGTTTGTGTACACAGCCCTGATTGGAGATGAGGGAGTATCAGGCTTGCCCGGTGGATAAGCACCAGGTCCTCTGCCAAATGAAACTCTGTGGCTGCAGAAACAGTGTCCGCGTTTGCTTTCCAGAAGGTAAACACACCCACTGAATTCCTGCCGTGTGGCCCCACAGCAGGCAAGTGCCTCTGGGAAGAGCCCTGTGCTG
Source organism: Eubucco bourcierii (assembly GCA_013396675.1). NCBI lineage: Eukaryota > Metazoa > Chordata > Aves > Piciformes > Ramphastidae > Eubucco > Eubucco bourcierii. Next base: position 771,851 of record VWZE01014340.1, on the reverse strand, counting down.
CTCAGTGTGATGGAGAAGGAGTGAGCAGCACCTTGAGGCCTAAGACCTCTCTCTATGCTAAACCAAACTGGCCTTGATTTGTAAGCAAAGGGATGCTCAAGGAGTACTCAGGTACTTCCATGTCCCTGATCAGAGATGCACTTGGGCTGTAACCTTCTTAGGACAGGGACTGGGTTTGCTTTTTGTCTGTGTTTGTGCAGGTGCCTGCTGCAGCTTCATGACTAAACTCCCTGGCAGTCCTACAGTCCACAAAAATAAAATGTGTAAAAACTGCTTTTCAGTGGAAAATAAATGGACAAAACCTTCCTACCTCCTTCCTTAAAATGCTCTGTGGCATAGTGTGGGGAGGCATTGCTGCTGCTTTAGGCTTAGCAGTAACCGTAAGCTTTGGTCACTCTCTGGAAACAGTGCTGATGAAGGAAGCACAAGATGATCATGTTTAGACCGTGGATGTTCTAGCAATTGCTTGTGGAGTGGCTGTGAGTTAGAATGGGTGATGTCTACACACAGTCACACAGCAGAGTAATGAAGTCTGGGACTAGGAGACCAAGGAGGGACAAGGGGGCAAACAAAATGTAACTGTGCCAGAAGCCTCTGAAGTCTTTAAGGAGCTTCTTTATGTCAGTAGCAAACAAGGGAATAGCTTTGCAAAAATTCAGATTCCAAATACCATTGTAATTAGCATTATTTCAAGATTAAAGAAACCACCACTTCCGTGTAACAAATTATCTCCAATTTAAAAGCAAAAATAATGTATTTTTTCTTCATAAAAAATGCTCAAGCGGAAGCATTCTCACATTAATTATTTCAGTCTATTCGGAAAGCATATCCCTGCTTGCTTTTATTATGCCTTCCAGCTCCTTCTTTGAAAAATATGTTAAGAAGCTGCAAGCTNAAAAAAAAAAAAAAAAAAAAAAAAAGAGAGAGAAAAATAAATAATCTTTGAAGCAATTAGAGCTGAACGACAGAATGTATAAATATTTTTTTTTACTTATTCTCCCCCTAGATTCAAATCCTCCATTTTCTGCCACCTCCCATCTTGGCAGCTGCAATTCAAGCATCTTTGCTTGAACTTTGGAGTCAGGCAAGTGTTTCTCTTTCCTCCCCTAGAGTTGAATCAAATTGTGTTCTGTAGATTTGACTGGCAAGAGCTTTTATAAGTGAGCTGAGGGTTACTCCTGGAGGCTAAATGCATTATTTCTATAATGCATTTGTCTTCACTCTCCTAGGAGTCTAAATACTTCTGAACCTTTCCTTACAAAAGTAATAATTAGTGGACATGTTACAGGAAAAAAAACAAACAACCAAACTTTGCTTCCACAAGAAAAATTGCAAAATTGAATAATGGGAACTATGGTTGGTAGTGTGGAATTATCTGGAATGCGTTTTATTGTAAGAACAAAGAGCGCTTTGAATGTCATGTAAATATCATTATAGAGCTGCTTTTTTATTTTAATGAAGGCTCTGCACCAGTTCAGCGCTGGGCATAACCGTTCCGTGTTAGCACAACTTTAAGCCAGCCCATGTTGTGGTGGGGCTGGCAGCTAGATGTGGTTTTCAAAAAAGCACCTTCAGCCTCAGAAAGTTGAATTTAAAATGTAATTAAGGAGCATTCATCTATTTTCATCGCCACAACTGAATCAATATGTAGCCCAATTAAACAAGAATAGGGAGCTGTACGGCACTATCAGCTCTGCTAATAAAAGGTACCTGTTTTCAATCCTCTGTAAGGTGCTTTTTCCTTGGTTGTTTTTGGTTTTGTTTGTTTGTTTGTTTTGGGTTTTTTGGTTTTTTGTTTGTTGTTTACTTTGCTTTTTGCCATGGGAGCAGGAGAAATCACCTAACCAGTTCTCTGTTTCTCTGGCACCAGCTGGAAGTAGTCATGAGTTGCAGGGAGTTAATGTATTAATACAGAACTAGCCAGGAAACAAAAAAAGCTTACACAGCAATTTTTATAGGTAAGATGATTAAAAGCCATAGAGGCAATCATAGAATGTCAGGGGCTGGAAGGGGTCATCAAATCCACCCCCCTGCCAGAGTACCTGTAGTAGATCACAGAGGAACACATTCAGGTGGATTTTTAATATCTCCAGAGAGGGAGATTCCACAGCTCCCCTGGGCAGCCTGTTCCAGTGTTCTGTCACCCTCACAGTGAAAAAATTCCTCCTCGTGTTTAAATGAAACTTCCTATGCCTCAGCTTCCACCCATTACCCCTTGTCCTGTCATCAACCTATTGGAGCATGGGGCCACATCCTCATTTGTTTGCTCTCCCAAGAGGCGGATGAGAGGACGTGCAGGCATCCACCCCAGAGATGACATGTAGTATATTCTCCCTGAGGCAGGAGAGCTTGGGATCAAAGCAGGAATTCTTATACTTAGGAAACATTTGAAATCTTCCTTAGTGCAAAAATATCCTGGGCAGTGAAACTGGCACCTACTTGCACACCAGTAAGAGTGGAACAGAATGTCCGTGTGCAATAAGATAAGACTGACCACAGAATAATGCCACCGTGCAACATCTACTAATCCTGGGAGCAGTTACCCATCCTGGTTACACATGTTTGTTGATGCTATAGCTCATGGGGTTTTTTTAAATGGGATTCTTTCTAAGTCAAATGTGCTCAGGAACATCAGTAAGAATTGGAAACACAGGACAGTAAATCACAAGTAAGGGCAAAGGGGGCCATCATGGCCACCTGTGCGACCTTAGAAGACCAGAAACAGGGGCAAATTTTTTAGAGATGTTTTAGTTCTGAAATCACAGTTTAAAAGCTTTTAGTGGCAAAGAATCCACCACAACAATAGATGAGGCTGATGAGTGGTCTGACTGTCAGAGAACTTTCCAGCTTCTTCCTTTCAGAGCATTTGTCTAATTCCTACAGACTGTGATAAAGCTGCTCTGTGATCCCTTCAGAGTTAGGCTAAATGAGCTCTTCCATGATACAGCATATATATTTTTAATTCCTTTAATGTTTCCTATGTCTTTCTATCCTAATTGTCTAATTTTTCAATGTGCATCTGAAAGTGTGGATCTAGAACTCAACTCAATATTCTCACAGAGGTAACGGCAGGTTGAAATACCACAGTGCAAAGAGCCCCTGCTTGTGCAGTCCTAATTCAACATTTTAGGATGAGTTTGTTCTTCAGTTCATAGCTGATATTACATTGAATGAATCATAGAATGTTTTGGGTTGGAAGGACCCTGTAACAGCTATGTAGTCCATGTCTTCCTTGGAGCTCTAGAGTCCCACATTAAAAGAGCATGATCTTTGTGTTGTAATTACTCGATGTGTGACTTCATACAAAGTCACATCTCTAACTCAGATTTTTGCCTTCAGACAGCTTAGGGTCAATCTCTTTCAATTTCAGTCACAAATTTATTTACTTCTCCAGAACTTTTTTTCACTTCTGAGCTTTGCAGCAGTAATTGGTTTTCTTCCAATGTGAGCTGATGTTACATAGTAGGAGGCCAAGAGCCATTCCCTAAAAGCCTGCACAAAATGCTGTCATGGTTTGTTTTTTCCTTTTTTTCCCCCTGGTTTATTAATCAAAATGTTTCGGACTAATAAAACAAAACTAGTGACATTAGCATTCTACTGACCAACAGCACACTTAGACTGCAGTATGAAGTATAGTGGTCTCTGAGCAAGTTGTAAGCTACTACTAAGGGGCAATCTGCAATAAGAAGGAGCATAGTTCATTCAGTTTGTTTGCCTAAGTTTGTTTGTATCCTGTGATACTGTAGCTACCATGAGGGTTTTCATGCTGTACTTCTGATTAGTATTTATTTGACTGAGAACTGAATGTCCTCCCTTTTTCTCTCTTGTGTCTACATTCTTAATAATAAATTAAGGTTACTAAATTATTTTCTTGATCCTATCCAAAACCAAAGAGCACTGTGCCTCCTTTCAGCCAATAGGACATTTTTTGCCTTGTTGTTTATGTGTAAGAAATATCAGCTGCATACTTTTGTTGTCCCTTTTTTGACAGATCTTTGGAGATCTTAAGTGCTGACAGAATTTCTTAGCTGACAAGGAGAGATCATAGAATGGTTTAGGTTGGAAGGAACCTCAAAGATCATCCAGTTCCAAACCCCTGCCGTAGGCAGGGACACCTCACACTTGAACACCTCCAGGGGGGGAGCAGCCACAACCTCCCTGACCAACCTGTTCCAGTGTCTCACCAGCCTCACTGTAAAGAACTTCTTCCTAACATCCAGTTTCAATCTCCCCTCTGCCAGTTTAAACCCATTGCCCCTTGTCCTGTCATTACAACACTTTGTAAATAGTCCCTCCCCAGCCCTCCTGTAGCCCACTTCAGATACTGGAAGGCTACTTCAAGGTCTCCTCAAAACCTCCTCTTCTCCAGGCTGAAGAGTCCCAACTCTTGTAGTGTGCCCTCATAGGAGCTGCTTCAACCCTCTGAGCATCTTTGTGGCCTGAAGATGGTGTCAAGTTTTATACCTCCAAGCAGTCTGTAAAGAAACTTGCTCAAGCATGGTCCATGACAATCAAGGAGGAACAAGGAATCTTAAAATCAGCTTCCAATCCCTTCATGTTGTAGAAATTCCTGGCCAAAGAAATAGTTGGTTTAGAGATAGAGAAAGACACATTTTCACTGGGGATCAGTTGTGTAGGAGCAATGCATATTTGCTGATCTGGCTGTACAGACTACCTAACTGTTTGTTTTGTTATTTACTCACTTTCTGTAATCTAACCTTTTTTATGTTCATGGGTTTTCTATAGAGTGCAGATACAAATCTGCTCCCCAAAGACACGTTAAAGAGTGCGAGCTGAAGTGTTGAGCAACGATAAATTCCTTTGAATTCCTTGTGTGCATTCTAATCCACCATGATGAAACTTTCATGTTTTGTCAGCTATTGTAATTTTGCTTTCAGAAATGCAGTACAAATTCTTCCTGGGTAAGTGACTCGCACATTTAGCAGTGTCTTTCAGAAGAGTATCGCTGTTGTCGTTTTATAAATGGCGTGTGTTTCAGTAGCACTCAAACATGCAGGTTTCTTGCTGGTATATATTTGAAACCCAATTGTTTTTACTCAGCTGAAGCCAAGCTTACTTTATTTCTTTCAGTAATTACCTTATGTTTTATTGCCTGCAGGGAGAGACCCTAAATTGAAGCAAAGTTAAGGATGCGTAGTTGAAAACAAAGATCATGAACAGATAAAGGTTCTGGTTCTGTGATGTTAGATTATAAAAAATCATGAAAATGATTTGGCTTTTCTTGTCAGTAAGAATCTGTCCATATCATGTTTCAGGTTTGTTTATTTTGGATCTCTAGGATTTTTATTAAAAAGCCCTCATCGGTACAAACATCTTAGGGAAAATAAGGAAATCTACAGGAGGAAACAACCTGAGAAAGCATACAAAGTTTTCCTTTATCTCTCTGCCATTCCCTCCTCAAACTACATGTTAGAAAGATACTAAAGATGGAAAATTTCCAAGGAGTTCAAATGGTTTCATAAAAAGAGAAACCCAGTTTCCATCTCAACTACAGGAGTCGCTCTGCTATAACAAAATCCAATAGGATGCATAAAGGCAATATATTGCATATCATATGTTCAATAACCACTGAAGAGCCAGCCTGGCTAAAAATAATTATGAAGCTCAGCAGCTGTAATTAAAATAATTTGATGGGAGATAGGAAACGTTTATGCATCTTGGCAGAAAAAGACATTTTGAGGATTTTGATTGATGTCTTTTATGTTTGTTCTATGTATTGTACAATAGTAGACATGAGCACGGCACCAGTATGTTAACTAGAAGTAATACTGCATGCCTTACTAGGGCAGATGGAAGGTCAAACTGAGAAAAAGTGAATTTCTTGATGACTTCCATTTTCCACCAAAAAGCATCAAGGTAGATGGTTCAAGTCTTTCATGGTTGAATCCTTACAGACACACACAAAAAAAAACAACCAACCAAACAACAACAACAAAAAAAAAAAAAAACCAATCCAACTGAGTAAATTTGTATGAGGTTTAGCTATACAGATCAGTATTCACCACAGCAATTATTGCAGGCCAGTGTAGTTTACTGAGGAAAAAAAACCAACCCCATAGTATCAGTAAGGGCTTTTTCCAGGATATACTACCCCTCTGCATTGGACTTTTCAACACTTCACCTGGTGCTTGGAAAACGTTGCAACAACCAACTGATCTTACAAAGCCAGTATGCTCCCAACAGTTTCCTGTTGATAGTATAATTTTTTTTTCTTCTGTTAAGGTAAAGAAGGGGCCAGGTTTTTATCAGGGAGCTGACTTCAGTGTTTCCAGTGAAGCTGAGTGGATGTTGTCTGCACTAGTGTAATCATACCTTACAAAAACAAGGAGCTATCTTCACATCTCAATTTACATTATTGATGCAGTATGAAATAAGTCCCGTAGTAGATGAGCACTCTGGGGATTCTCTTGTTTGTCTCAGCATGTTAAATGACTGCAAGGCATTACACATCAGAGATAGAACTGCTTAAGTGCATAATTCTTCCTCATGGCTTTGCTAGGAGCTAAACGAACCTTCTTAAACTAATAATAAAATAATCTAAGATATAAAAATGTGTTTCTTTTGGACAAATCTGACATGTTACAATGACAGAGTGTTTATGACTCACAATCACCACCTCCGCCACCAGCACTGCTGTATTTAGAAGCAGCAGGCAGCAGAGCGAAATAGGCAGCTATGAAGTTTCACATCAGGATAAAAGTAGCTAAATTCTTACTAAATGGGGATTAGATATTAATGAAGAAAAAAGATGGTGGATTTCCAGGACTATGGCTCAAGGGAACACTCTCCTGTTTCACTGTGCCTTGTAGTTGTGTCTAAGTTCAGATTGCAGTTTAGATATAAACAGATGAAGACTTCAGGGATGAAATATAAACATTCCCAAGTTCTTACAGTTCTAAATTAGGTGCAGTTCCAAGAACATGGGGTTTGGTCCTAGTGCTGTTTACATTTGATTTTTATGTGTCAAGGAGTACTTATTCAAAGGTGGAAAAAACTAAACCAGGAAGGCCTGTCTCGCTAAATCTGTATATCGGAGGTGCCTCACAGCATGCGATGATTAATTGGTTCTTAGTGGAGAAATTTCTACTCCCCCAAATGGAAAACTTCTCAAAGTTCAAAACCACATTTTTTTCTGCATGCGGAGGGGATGAATAGGGTATAGCTGTCTTTGTGTCCTGCAAGATATCTTGAAAAATGTAGCATAGCAAATCTTCAGTAAGGTGAAGGGGAGGAAATGTCATTCATAAACCTCAGAAAAGGCTATCAAAACCACTGTTTACAAGCTCCTCTTTAGTCATAGCCATGTAAAACCTTTAGTGTCACTTTAGATTAGCCCTCATAATCTATTTCCTATGGTCTCTTTTATGTTAGCTCCTGATTCTCGTGCCAAAATTCCTGCAGTCATGTTGCCCACCGAGTTAATTGAATAAGGAGGAAATCTGCACTCATGGAAACTTTTGGTAGCACGAATTGCTCAGCATCCCAAGCAAGTCAGGAACCAGGGAGCTGTCAATGAGACCAGGGGGCGAAGGTAGGTTTTGAGTGCGCTGATGGATAGATACAGATCTGCAAAGCATGCCTTGCCGAAAGTGAAGTGCAAGGATTTACAGGGGCCTGTCACACATGCAGAGCCTCATCACAATCTTACCAACCTTCAGAAAGGAGGGCGAATTGATCCCTGTGGGATACATAGACTCGGGCTCTGCCTGAAAGCAAGAAATAGTTTTGTATTTCGATAGATGCAATCAAAGCAGGAGACCTACAGGGGGATGGTGGAGGGAGCGGTCGCATCGCCTGTGTCCAATGTCTTGATTAAAAATCAGAAAAACTGATGAACTGAATAAGCACAGAAAATTAAGTGTATCTGTCCAATTAATGTAGAAGCTTTTGTAACAGAAGTCTCATGCTGGTGTGATACCAGCTCAGGATTTAGCCAGCCTGATCACCCAGTTTGACCTAAATGTCTTACCCCGTTTACCTGCAGCTTTGATGGTTTTCTTTAGCAAATCCAGAACGTGTTCCCCACCTCGCCTCTTGTATATATGAAATGTCTCTGTGTGTAAATATCCATCTTACGTATAAAATAGACTATGAAATATTGTAGTGTAAAGCTGTATTTGACACTTTTCCTGTGATTTTGTTCCTCACCCAAAATCCAACCACTCAGACATGTTTTTGGAATGACGCACACTTTCGTGGAGAAAAAAAAATCTTTTAGAAATACACTTAGCATCTTGGTTTTATTTCTTTTTGGATCCCTCTGGTTGCAAGCAAACTAACCTTGTGAGCTCTGCTGGGCAAAAAGAAGTATTACTACCACTGAATATTAAAAAAAAAATAAAATTATTTGAACTCTTTGTTACACATTTTATTGTTAGCTTAGGCTTTCCAGTTGCCATAATTTTAGATAAAGAAATTTGTGAAACACTAGGACTAACTGCAATAACGTCCAAATGTTTTCTTCCTGTTTATCAGCTATGCACATTCTCACCACAGTTACTCAATCTTTAAAGCTTTCATGGCTATTGGTAAGATTCTAGGAGGTTTTCTAGCCTTGAAATGGGGAAATTTTTTTTTTTTTTAAAAAATACTGTGGTGCCAAGAAAATGAAGCCCAATCTGCATCTAAAACTACCATAGTTAAATATTTAAAGGCTTCTCTGTCTCACTGCAAAGCATTTGCAGTTCACTCTTACACTTGGAAGAATTAGATTGTCTTGCCTTGATCATTTCCCCTCTGATCTCTGGTACTTTGGTCACCTTACCAGTGGATCAAAACTATCTCTATCTTATACTACATTGCCTCTTTCAATCCAAATTGGTTTAATTGCTAACTCAGCAAATTTCCATTTAAACAACAATTCCAAGTTATTTTAGATGAGGAATGGGAATTTTTTACCTCAACTTACCCTGTTACAGACCATGCCCCAGTTGCATTGTCAACCAAATGCATTTTGGAGATGCTATTATTTCTTTCACTGTAAACCTTTAGAATTGAGACATAAAATTCCTCATCGAGAACACAGAATTTGAAATGTGTACCACATATATTTAAATCTTAACTGAACACCTTCTAATCATCTTTCAGATCAAAGATTTGTCTCATTTTATTTGGGAGGTACCCACTTTGCTTGGTAGCATGACAAAAAGAGCATTGATTCACTTGTTTCCAGAATTTTTGATTCTCTTATACAGAAGCAGTGCCATACAGCCAAGTGAAACAATACTTACTTTGGTGCTGGTATTGCTCTACGATGAATTGTGAAAGAGTTCTTTATTGACTAGCAATGAAACCCCACTTTTCTGTTACTAATGCTGTGAACAGCTCCAGGTGAAGATGTCAGTAAGGATTTTCAGGATAGAAGAAACTGTGCCCAGCTGGATCAGGCTCAGTTCTCTGCTCACGTGCAAGCACACCCATCAAAAGCACATTAGAGATGAGTTTGCTCTGAGGGATGCTAATCTGGAGGTTGTGGTTCTTCTCATCTAACTCAACATTACTTGCATGAAGCCAGTGCAAATTTTCCAGTGGTATATTTTTCTGACCATCATACCCAAGGCTGTACTGATTTTCTGTGGTATATAGCTTGTTTTCGCAGTGAAGCGTGGGGAGCCTAAGGACAGGAAGAACAACCAAAGCCAATGTGTTAGCCAGGTGACAGTAGGGTCATCTGGTAGGGCTGAGCCTTTTCTGAACCTCTACATCTCCCTGAGCTCATCTACCTTTCTGCATGTCATGATGCTTGGCACCTGGTACGCACTCACAGTTCTGATTGAAAAGGAAACAGCCTTCAACTTCAATTAGCTAATCAGACAGTAGGGGGAAAAAAAAAAAAATCTGTTAAAGTGGAATATTGACAAAACCTCAATAGCTGGTAAAGGATACATTTTCAGCGCATCTAATGCTCCTCTTAGCTACTCTGTAACTAAACTCAGGTCTACATGGAGTGTATGTCCTCCATTCATTGAAATGCATGGTTCTTTTCAATTCATTGTCCGTCTGGATTTATTTTATTTTTTGTTGTTGTTTCAGTTTAGCTTTTTAGTCTCCTGATGTTTAAACAAAGCAGATATCCTTTCAGAGCTATAACACCAAAATCCTTGAAGGAAGTATGCATGCAGAAGTAAAAAGATAACAGCACTATCACCAGCAGGGCAGGTAACGACAGGTTTAGAGACTGAAATTATTGAGCTCATTTAGTGTTCCCACATCTTGCAGCAGGAACAAGCTGTCCTGTTCTAAAAATCTCCTGAGTGTTAGTGATACTTTTTTTTTTTTCTCCCCGCAGGCAACCTGCAGTTCTGCTGACTTCAGAGTTTATCACATAAGGAATTAGACTGCCATGTTTGAAGTCTGTGCATCTTCAAACCCAACCTATTTCATCTGCTCAATATTTTATCATAGAATTGTAGAATTATGAGATAATTTCAGTTAGAAAATACTTTTCTGGCCTAGAGATGAACTCCGTTTCAAGGCGTTATTCACTATATTGTCCATTATAGACTTCCTTGCTCTGTTTGTTGGCCACACAAGCCATCTCCCACAGCATGATCTGGTGGGGAGCAGGTGAGTAAATACTCACCAACCTCCTTCCTTCACAGTCAGGATGAAATGGATAGTGTGACACAGGGAACCAGATGAGACTCCCTTTCATCAGAAAGTTTCAAACCTTACATGTTCATGTACCACAGGACATTTCCCACAACCCCCCATCCCCACTCTGCCTAATATCCACTTGCAAGTTTCAATGGAGAAGGCATTTCTAGTTGTTTCTGTGTTGTATTATTTAGAGTTTGGCTTATCTCTTCTTCCTCTTCACCACTTCTGTTTTAAATCAGAGATTAGCTGTGTAGTTCTGCAGACATAGCTGCTAACCACACGCAGCCTGGGGATTTTTTTATGATCATAGAATGGGTTGGATTGGATGGAACCTTAAGGATCATCCAGTTTCAACCCCAGCACAGCCTTTCTGCAAAGGTGTTTGCCCGAGGTTTGTAATCTCAGAGGCTGGGATTATTTACCAACTCCAGTAACCAGACACAATTGCACCCCTTCATTGCCATGTGTACTCTCAACCACATTGGGACAAAAGCTGAATGTCTTACCAAAATTCCAGTCCTCTCAATAAAGTTGAAAGAGAATGTTCCTCCCCCTCAGGGTATCATGTGCCTTTGTCACGATTTTTTTCTTTTCCTTGTAGTGTTATTTTCTTCTTGGAAGAACAAGAAAAAGTTTGGGTAGTCCAGCCAAAATAGGAATGTTTGCCCCAGCATGAGAATGAATCAGTAGGATTCCCTAACATAAATTAGTCACACCAGCACAAAGGGTTCTTATTAAACTAAAAGTAGGACAGAACACGTATGCACAGTATACCCATATACTGTATGTCCAAAAACATTCCTTTTCTTTAGAAATGTACTACATTTTGAATGTGCTGAGTCCACCACCACCATCCGAGATCAGGTAACATACTTTGAATGTGATTTTCCTTTGTGTGCTTCTGTGCTACATGAAAAAAGTTGCAAAGTCTGGTTATGTCAGACCTCTATTCTGCAAGGCATTAAAGAAGGAACCTTGGGAATGAATGAGTTCTAGAAATTGTTTTCTGTGTGGTAGTGGAAGTATTTGACCTGATCTTTTTTCTCTTTCTACCAATGAATTGACAGGGGGTAAAAGACTGGCTGTGAGCGAAGGGTGTGAGACAGAAGACTAGTTAAATTGAATATTTCTCTCCAGGTGATTATTTCAACCTGCACACACCCTGAGCCTCTGCAGGGGCAAAATGTTTCATTTTTTAATGACCCTTACCTTTGTGCTTGGAATCGCTCGCAGACACAGCTCCCTGAAGCTGCCTATCTTGTGCACCAAGCTCTGGCTGTGAACCAGTGGCATCCCCAAACTGGAGAAAAGCACATAGCTTTCATCTCTGTTTGTTATCCAAGAGACATTCTCTGGACAGTTACATATTCTTTCTGGATAGAATTATTCTCTTGTTAGAATCAAAAAACTACCATTATTTCCCAACTTACAAAACGTAGAAAAGTGTATTCCCTTGGTCCTACACAAGCACTTGTTTCAGTTTTCTGAAATGAACTTCAGAGGCTTATCTCTCATGCTGAATACAGGTCCTTGCCCTTCAATGTTTAGGATTTCTGAAACTCTCTACAAGCAAATGATTAGCAGGATCCTGGCAGAGTTTCAGCATTTTCTCTCAAAAATGCCAGTGCTACCAGTACCTATCTACTGTGGCCTTTATCCATGTTTAATTAAAATAAACACAGATAGGTTGACTGGTGCACAAAAATATAGATTATAGGTATTGATGTAAGTCATAATGGATTGTGAGTTCCTGAGGCAGTTTTGAGTAATAAAAGGTAGACACTTAAGTAAAACTGAATCAAATCAATCAGAAGACCAATTTCAATTCAGTGTTAGCTTTGGTAAGAGGAATATTTAGTCAGAGTTGATAGGAAGAGTGTTTATTTTCTCAGCAGGATTTGCACAGTGAAATAGCTGTACTTGGATCCTGTAAACTGTCCTCTGTTGGGTACCAAAATGGGTATAATACATCCCTGAAACCAGGACACTTTTGTCACGTGTTATAATTAAGTATGAGTTGTTTCTGTCTTGGCTGTGCTGTCTGTCTCTCTGCTGATGGCAGATCTCTCACACTAACCTCCTCGCTAGTGGTAGTGTTTCCTCAGCTTCATCAGCTCAGTCTCTTGCAGGAACTGGTGTGGATCTAAAGGCCCTTTATCTCAGCAGTGTGTGTCAGGAACAGGGAGGAGAGAGGGAAGGAGCAAGGCTCAGAAGCTTTCTCAGAGAACTCCTTTAAGTGCCTGTTGTCTTTGCTTCATGGATGAACAGTTATAGAGCTGCCCTTAACAAAGAGGCCACAAAGTTTAATTTCACACCTATCACAAGTGGCCATGTGAATTCCCAGAGGAGAGCAGCGACTGCAGAAACCAGCAGCCCTTGGTGGAGATGCTCTGCTGCCATGGTGATGGATGTGGTGTAAGATCTCACAGGGACCTCGCTAGGCACTAGAGCATTCTGACCTTAACTTACCCTAAAGCTATTGTGTAAATTATCATAGATTTTTTAAAAAAAAAAATTAAAAAAATTAAAGAGACACACTGCTGTGATACTGGGAAGGAAGTCAGTGTTCAGCTTCCAGATTCATAGCATGGCTGCCCTTGCAGCCTTCCCCAGTGGAGACAAGGATATGGCCGTGGTAGCCATAGTCATGGTAGAAGCAGTTGCTGTGTTGCTGTTGGTAGTTTATGATGCCAGCAATAGTTTCAATGCATGCAGTAGTTATCATGCAAGCAGTAGCTTCTCTGAGAGCCATAGAAGATATCTGCTGGTTCAAGGGACCTCAAAGAGGCTGCTGAGCAAGGGACAGAGTCTATGATATGGTTCCTGCCAGCTCCTGAGGACCAGCCTCCTCCTGCCTGCAGAGCTGAGCCTTATGCCCCAGCAGAGAACTAGGCAGACGGTGTATGAAATCCCATGGAGATGGGGTCAAAAGTTTAACTTTCTACCCTGACTCTTTACCTAGTCACACAAAACTTCAGTTATTTCAGGAGTAAGAACTGAAGGTAGCTTTAAAGCTCTCTTCTGCCGATTTTGCTGCAGGGGTCCCCTTTGCTGTCAAGTTCAGTTAACATTTGTTTAAACAAGAGATGTAGATACCTGATAAGTGGCAGCACCTGGCTTAAAGATGCATTACGGACAGCAGAGAGTAAACAGAGCAGCTATAAGATTCCAGTGTGTAGAGGTCAAGACAACATCTGTTTTGCCTCTTGTACATATTCATACATAGTTTTCTGTTCTACAAGTCACTCAAGCATCTAATAACTTCCTCCTCCAGGTGATGTTTCAGCAAATTGTTTTCCTGCTCCAGTTCAGTCAGGATTTTTCTAGCTTGGGTAAAGCAGCTAAAATACCAACAGGCTCTGCATGCCACCCCAGAGTAATTGCAGTGTCACAAGTCTCAGGCTGGGAGCCAGCGACAAACAAGTTCAGCCAGGCAGGGAGGGGGATGGATGAAGAGCTAGCCATTCGAACAGGGTATCCCAAACCAGTGCTGCTGTTAAATAAGTTAGAGCTTCAGGTCAGCTGGCCACCCAGCCACCCTCTCTATAGCTATATTGACAGTCTTATAGCATGCTAGCTACTCCTTAATCATAGAATGGCTTGAGCTGGAAGGGACCTTAAAGATCATCTAGTTCCAACTCCCCTGCAATAGGCAGGAACACCTCCCACTACACCAAGTTGCTCAAAGCCTCATCCAACTTGGTCTTTAACACTTCCAAGGATGATACATTCTCCTAGTCTCCTAGTCTATGGTTATGGATTCAGGCTGAGCTTTACCTTGCAGGCTACCAAACCAAATAGGATATCTGACATGCATCCTTGCTTCATATCTTGCGTGCATCTGCCAATTCTCTCCCACTGAAACTGGGAGTGTTGGATAAGGCCATGAGCCAGTCCACAGAGACCTCTTATCCAACCTCCTCTCAAGGTCAAAGTGTAGATATTTTGTTCCAATGAGGCTCTTCAATGAGCTCTGAGTGAACCTGCTCTGGCAGGGTGGGTCTGACAAGACTATCTCAAGATATCCCTTCCAACCTCTATCATTGGGTGAATCTGGGATCCTCTAATTTACTAGTCCCATTTAAGCCAAAATGGTTTCATAGTCTGCAAATAAGGACTTCACATTCTGTTCCTAAAAATAAGTATTTAACAAGTATATCTGATATCATATTTTACTATTTGTGTCACAGTAGCAGCTAATAGCCCACCAAGATCAGGGCTCCCTTGCACTGAATAAAGATGCAGTGAAAAACAGATTGTAGATAAGAAACATATATTGTAAATAATTAACACCAAAGGGAAAAAAATTGCCATAATTTGATCCATCCTTCTGTCACACTTTTTTTTCTTACTCATCTTCTATGTCTTCTTACACACATACTCATCTAGTTCAGTTTTGCAACTGGGCTTTTTCATCTCAACCTTCCCCCCCACACCCCCAGTTCTTTTTTGCCAATGCTAGAGGTGAAGTAGGTCCAAGAGCAAACACTGTGAGCAGCACTTGCTTTTGGCTTCTGTATGGTGGTGAGCAATGTCACAAACACCATGACATGTGGCAGATATCAGACAGATAACTGACACAACTCTTGTGTATGTGTGTGCAGTGTTAGCCCCCTTCTCCTTGTGGTATTTCCTTCAAAAGCACAGAAATACTTTAATCTTCCTCCAGTTTGGCAGTTGGTTTATTAAATGTTTATTCATTTTCTTTGCATTTGGGATGGAGCTGAAATTAGCACGTCCATTTTCTTGTTTAAACAAGAGAAACTTCAGTGTAAATAACATCTCGTCACACAAATGCATTTTTGTCCTTCCACCGATGTCAGAAGGCAATGAAGGATGATATTTGTGGAGAAAACAAAACCAGACCAAATCTCTTTCCTGAAACCAACAGAGGGAGCACAAACCTTTGGGTTTTTGTAAGGCTTTTAAAAACAAGAGGTTGCGTCTGCCATTTCTTAACTTTCAAGTGAGAGCATGGCAGGTTTAACAGCTTTCATTCTTTATCATATCTTCCGTTGCACAACAGCTTGCACAAATTTGGGATTTAGCTAATTGTGTCCAGTATCCTCCTGCTGTTGCAAAGGACTGGTTTGTGCTCTGGAGCAAGGAGGAACCTTAGTTATTCATTTTGTCATTCAACTTCTTGGCTTTCCATAGACTTTTTTTCAAAAGTAGGTGTAAAATGTTCCTACCACCCTCCCTTTTCACCACCCTGTGACCATCCCCACTACTGCTGTGGTGCAACTCAGTAGTTCAACCAGCTCTGCTCTCTCCTCCTGTTGAGTGACTCACAGTGGCTGGGAGTCTGCTTCTCCCACAACTTGTTGTGTGATGTCTCTTTTAAGCATTTGGGTAAAAATATCATCTGTTAGAAATGGAAGGTTTGAGTACTCTGCAAGTACTGAAGAAAAGGAGGCTGAGTGGAGACCTTCTCACTCTCCACAACTACCTGAAAGGAGGTTATAGTGAGGCATGTTGTAAAGGTTTGGGAGTTACCCACCCCCCCACACTTTGTAAAATGACCCAGACTAGCACTCAGTCGGCTGGAAGTTAAGTGATGAAGCTCTATTTACAGCTTTGCACAATGTACAGCAGATATTTACACTATATACACAATATTTACAGAAATATACAAGTAAAAGGTAATACAGCAACACAACTCCCCTCCCAGAAATCAGAGACCCCAGGAGGGGCTCCCAACCACCCTTCCACCTTCTCCCCACCCCTGTACCTTACCCCAAGGTTTGCCTTACGTGCAAGGTAAATTAGGAGGATCGGCCAAGGAGGTTAGAAGAAAAGTGGTTAGTGAGGATTAATCAGCAGAGGAGCCAGAGCCCAGAAGCTGCTAGATCCCACCAGCAGCTCCTGCTCAAGCAAGCGACAGAGAGCAACTGACTTATCAATTGTTTTGGTTAGTGTTCCCAAACAATTCTCCAGCAAGCGTATGAGTGAAGTAGACATCATGATGTTTTCCTTTCACAGCCTATAGTGCAACTTTGTCTATTAAAATATTCCAATTAGCCTCAAACCAGCACACATGTGTTAAGCTTTTCTCCCTAGTTACAAGAGGTAGGACAAAAGGAAACTGACACAAGTTGTACTGGAGAAGTTCAAGTTGGGTGTTAGAAGAAATTCATTCAGTAAAATGACTCTCAAACACTGTAACAGGCTCCCCAGGGGGGTAGTTGAATCCCCAGCAGTCTATGTATTTAAAAGAGACAGATAAGATGCTGAGGGACACAGTTTAGCACCAGACTTGGTAGAGTTAAATAATGGTTGGGCTCAGCAATCTTAAAGGTGTTTTCCAACTGAAATGACTCTATGATTCCAAAGCATGGAATGGATGGTCTGTTTCCTCCTCTCTCTGTGACAGGGTTTATAATTTTACCCTATTTTTACAGATGAAGTACCACCATTGATGTTCAGAAAGAGATATCCACAAAGGATGATTGGTCAGGTTCTCCAGTGGTGTGAGCTAGCATAACTCAATTTAAATCAGAGAAGCTACAGAAACGAGATGGCAAATTTGTTGTCAACTACATCTGTGCTTGGATGTCCTCTTAGAAGGCATGTTCCAGTTCCAGCAAAGCTTGTTCTGAAAGATGTAGGTGCATGAGTGTCTGTGATATCCTGAACACAGGAGAGATGTGCAGTCAGGCAGTCATATACAGCATCACAGGAGACCTCCTCCCTCCGCTCACCTGGAGTTTGAAGTCAGGCAAATCTCCGTGTGCACCACGACATTGTGCAATATGTAGCTGTGTGGCTTACAATGAAACATTGCCTCTTTTTCCACAGTTGTGCAAGGTTCAGGCCTCTATCTATTCAGACATTTAAAATAAGTGACCAGATGCTGTGGTCTTACAAAAGCACTACACATAGCCAGCTGTGCCATATAAATCTTAGACTTTTTTTTTCTACTTTTTTCTTTCTTTCTTTTTTTTTTTTTTTTTTTTTTTATCATCAAGCTGTGGTTTGTTTGTGGTGTCTCATTTTTCCATCAGCTAGACATTCCTGTCCGTGCTTCCCATTTATTTGTTGGGATCACATAAAAACGTAGCTTTATTTATATGTATGCTCTAATCCAGAGCATAAACTGCTGCAGCAGACTCATCGTGTATTGTCTGAGGGAATGCACATCGTAAAGCTCATACGTCACAGCAAGAGGTTTCTTATAACTCTGGGCAGCCCTTTTAACTGGATCTCTGCTTTGGCCATCTGTTCTTTAATATTATAATGAATATTTCACACTTGTCACTGCTTTTGTTTGAGGCATCTCTCATTTCTTTTCAAAGGTGATTAAGTATTATTATTATTATCTCAGCGTTTCAGACAGTGGAACTGAGGCACAGACAAATTAGGTGGTGTGCCAAGATGATGTGTTTGGCAAGTGTTAGAATTAGACCTGTACCTTCAACTTTCTGTTTCCCATTCCCCATTGCTTTCTACAGTTGCAAGTACGTTTTCGGTCAGGCTGTGGTAACGTGTCGTATTGTTCAACCTCTTCCTTGACCCAAATGCTATCCCTTGGGTAGAACAAATATTCTCTAGTTTGGCTACCAGTATATCACCCTGCCTGGATGCACTGCAAAACCCTTGGCAGATTTCAGCACCTGAAAATGCTCACTAAAAACATCTTTCTGTTCAAATTCTCTGAGTACTTCAAGTGCTGCTGCTGACATCTCCAAAGGCTCAGCTTTAGCTCTAGGCATAAGTAGGTGGTGTTTGGGGATATATTTGAGTAATTAATTGCCTAAATGTCTTTACTAAAGTACCTGTAGAATTGGGCTATTGATGAAAGAGAACATTTGTGATTGCAAATTGTGTTCTCAAGTCAAATGCCTCAGTCTGCCCCTTCTAGTGTCTTTATTGGTGTTTCCAAAGGCATCAGTGTGGCACCTTAGCTGGGTGGTGTTTAAATGCTCCTTAGATGCAACACTGTATGCAAGTAAAGATGCCTTTTCAAAAGCAGCCACATGCATTGTAATCACAACCATTGAACTGGAAGAAAATGTGATTCCGTCAATGAACACAGAGATTAGATAAATTGCAAAACATTCCTGTATAATGTTAGGAGCAGGCTTTAGCACAGCAGCTCTGCCTTCAAAGGCTTGCTTCCAGGCTACCTGATAAAATCAGGAAAGTCCAGACATCATCCCCTCCTCAGATATAATAACTAAAAATGGACAGCAACCTTAGTGCTGCCAGGCTTGTCCTTCTTCCCTCTCTAGCTTTGAAAAGCAGAGGGCTTTAAAATAAAGACCAGATATATTGCATATCCATCTCAAGGAAATAAAAGGCTTAAATTGTGTCTCCATTTCAGCACCACTCATTACCAGAGTGTATAAAGTGCTACTGAGTATAATTAGCTCCAGAGGATCTGTGTCACTCACCTGCTCTTCTCCCTCCCTGAGCTGCACATGACTGTGTGACGTTTGAGTGCATTTGTCTAAGTCACACCACCTTTGCATGAGAGGCTAAAGTCCAGGTACCTTCCATTCTACATGGGCCAGGCAAGCCAGTGAGGCTTGGAAAGCGCAGGGCACGACCCGGGTGTCCAGGGATGTGGCTGGATGGTGAATGTGGGCTTTAGAATGCAGACAGTGACCCACTGACAAAACTGAAGTGATTTGAAGATTGAGATCAATAGACTGAGGCTTCTGCCTAGCCACAAACCCTGTGAATTACAAGTACTAGATCCTGGAAGTGACTATACCATTAACAGTCATAGCTGAACATTTTCCATGTATTTATGAGCATTTGCCAGGCAATTTTGTAGACTAAATAAGTAAAGAGTAGGATTTTGGGAGAATTTAGCAACTGGAGAAGGACCAAAAACCACAGAGAAGTTTGTTTGCAAGAAGATAACCACCTCAACACTGCTGGTGAGCATTCCCCTGTCGTCGTGCCGCTTTCAGTTAACAAAGGCCTTACAGTAGAGATTAACGGTTTTGGTCTGTGCATCCATTCAGTGAAGAGATGATCTTGGTGGTGTTCACCTGATGGGTGGCCCAAGATAAATGTACTCTCTGTGTTTCTTCAGCAGTCCCTCTTCATGAGTCAGTGCCCTGGCATCTGCTCCCAAACTGTTCCCATCCTGTTCAGAAAACTGACCTGCATATAGATTGGTCTTAATGATCAAATGTTTAAAAATTCATTGCACAAGAACAGCTGAAAGCAGTTGATTGGTTTGAACTTTATTGTATGCACCTTGATTCCCAGCTCTGCAGTAAAGGGGAAGGTCAGCTGGTAAACATTTGAGCATTTAAAAATAAAAAGGGATGGATTTCCCACTACCCAGGCCTTTTATGTTCAACCCCAGTGCAAAACTGGATGTGCTGAGGTATTTCTCATGTGTATGATTTAAACCCACCTGGACACTGTGGGCCACATCTTCCCTCAGCTGGTGTAAATCAGCCTAGTCCCTTTGAAGTTAATGAAGAAAAGCTAACTTTGCACCAGCTGAGGATCTGGCCCCATGTTACTGTATTATTTCAAGAATCCACAGATATTCCTGAGAAACAGCAGAGCATTTAGAAAGACAAAGTTCCTGACCTGATTATTCAAAAAAACACAGTCTTTCAAGACATTAATTGCCCCAAATTCCCTGTGACAAGCTGAGCTGGAAATCTCAGTATGGGGTCAGACTTAAAGTTATACATAAGGGCTCAGCAGGAATAATATACCAAGAGAAATTAAAATGAGTCATTAATATTCACCCTTCTTCTTGATGATCCTTCTTTATTTTATTTTAAATGCAAACTTCAAATGTATTTTAATTTTTAGTCTAGTTTTTATACTGAAAAATCAAAAGTGTGTTTTATTTAGTATATAAAATGGTGGCAGAGTGCAAGAGTAGCAAACAATATCTACCTCTTATTAAAGTACTCCCCACATCTGAGAACCTGGGTAAAATCGGGAGGAAACCTGCCATAAATCAGATTCTTTAGCAGATTGCATATGAAAAAAGAACACGTGGGCACAGTGCTAATCCCAGGGACATTAGAAGGCAGGAACGGTGATGGGCAGAGGATTTGCCTTTGGGGAAGTTGATTGTTTTCCTTGACTGGCCTTCCCCATAGGTGGGAGCTAGCCAGTATTTACCTGGCCCGAGAATGCAGCTGTGTGATAGCAAGGTACTCAACACTGCCTGACTCAGTAAATAAATGTTGTGTGTTCTGTGAAGACATCTGTTGCTTGTCAGGCTAATAGGTTTGGGAGCAATAGGTGATGCACATTACTCTGTCTTTGATCCCTCTGCCCTAGTGCGCATTTTTCTTTTAAGTAATGGGAACAAGCCTTAACCACACACTGCAGTCATGACACCCACCCCATTACCCTCCCATGAAGAGGCAGTTCCCCCTAGCACTCTTCTGCTTTGGTTGTGCTATCATGAGGCAGACATTCCATGGGGCACATACACCGGGTGTAACAGCATCTCTCTGTCACTTCCTCAGGCTCAAAAGCACATGTGGGTGAACGTGTGCTAGCAGTGCTTAAGGACTCCTGCAACAAGACCACATCAGTCCCATCTCAGCTCTTTCAGGTGGGATTTCAGTGGTGGCAGGCGTGTGGCTGAGTTTCGCTGATCCCCATTCTCAGCCATGCTGGTGGCAAAATTTCTTAACTCGTCTGCAAAGTCTAGGATGATTCTCACTAACTCAAGCTTCAGGATTTATTATTCCTGTCTTCCAACAAATACGTGCAACTCACTTTAGTTCAAACCATTCAAGCATGGCAGCTCTAATAATGATGTTTTAATAGCGTCTACACTGTTAAAGTTTGTCGAAATCTGATACCTGACACTAGCTCATATAAGCAGTATCATCCCCCTTTTAATAAAACTGTTACTTTAATGAGGAACTCAGTTGTACTTTACAGATAAAGACTAATGATTTTAAACATGACTTTTTTTTCCTCCCCTATTTGTGGTTTTCATTTTAACCAAGATTACTCTGTTATTTCAGCACACAAGCAGTAACGTTCTCTCATCTAAGTACATTTTGCTCACCTCGGAGAATTTAGGTAACTAATTATCCTGAACTACTGAGGCGGTTACTGTTTGCTTCCTGTTCTATTGCAGAGTAATATAAGTTTTCAGTAATGGAACAAAAATAATCCAAATTCTTTGCTCTGTATTCCAGTGGCTCCTCTTTTTTTTTTTTTTTTTTTTTTTTTTTTTAATGCTTGGTTATGTTGCCTGCAAATTTTTTTGTAATGAGGACTCTGGATCAGCTTAACAAGGTTAACATTGTTTTGGGGGTTGCAGATGTGGACTTTACATAGTTTTTAATGAAATCAAGCCCAAAAGAGGCTCAATAAACAAATGACAATGTTTGGAAAAGAGAGGAACTCATTTCCTTTGATAGGTTGCAGGGAATTTAACCAATCTGTGTTTATAATTACTGTCTGGTTTAGTTAGTGCGAAAGAATCTACTTGTTACCAGTTTATAAATAAACAAACTAGACCTGCTTTTTCCCATTCTGCAGCAGTCTTCTCAGAGTTTATTTTCTTTTTATCTGACTACAGAGCACTTACTGTATGCTTAATACTTAAATTGGTTTGGGTTGGGGTTTTTTTTGGGTGTTGTTGGGGGTTTTTTTTCCCCTTCTTTTAAACATATACTGCTCCTTTTGAGATTCTAGGCTGTTTTGCAAAATTTGCACCTTGTCATTATATTTTCTATTAAATACTTCGACTCTATCAAAACTATCATTGTTAAAAATAGTCGAGGGCTGGAGGGGATGGGAGGGGAGAAATCTGTTGTCCACATTTTGATCCTTGGTAATTTACCAAAGATATCATTTTTCTTGGCAGTCTGCTGTATAGGCTGAGTTGCTACTGCTTAGTTAATTGTAAACTGAAATCAAATTAACAGTCTTTGCAGGTTTTGGCTGCTACAAATGAGAAATTTTAAGCAAATTAAAAGATCCAACATTTGGACTGCTTAAAATGACGCAATTTACGATCGTGGAAATTAGAGACTAAACTTTCAGTTACTTAATGTTGCAGACACCTTTGATAGATCTGATTTTTTTTATAGTCTTTTGAATCATGATTTATTATTCCTTTTTCTTCTTCTTTCCATGAAATATGCAGATTTCATTTTAAAATCTTTTTGTTTATTTGGAAAACAAGGCTCTTTTCAACTTTGTACCAGTCATAATTAGCCACAAAATACTTTTTTTCCCCTTTCTTTGACTTTTTCTGTTACCTTCCCCTGTTTTCCTCCCCTCCCTTCCCCTGTTTTCCTCCCCTCCCTTCCCCTGTTTTCCTCCCCTCCCTTCCCCTGTTTTCCTCCCCTCCCTTCCCCTGTTTTCCTCCCCTCCCTTCCCCTGTTTTCCTCCCCTTTTCCCAGCACATTTATATGTAATGGAAGTAGAAAGTAGTTGAAAGTGGAATTTCTTGCTATCTAACAGCAGTCACAGCATTACTTAGCAAGAGACTGGGTTTGTTCCTTTACATTGTGTTTGTGAGTTATTTTTAGTTATAGGTTTTGGATTGTTTAGGGTTGTTTTGCTTTTTATTCCAACTGAGATGTGATTTTACCTTTGTTTTGGAAATCGCCTAAATCTATCAGGAAATTCTGAAGAATCAATAAACTAATTTTATCGTTAGAGATGTGTAAAGCAGTAAGCACTTTCCAGATGTGGCTGGGGAGAGAAGCAAAGAAAACTGCTCTGTTCTAGGAGAGGAAAAACTGTTGACATTTCTTTGAAGTATAATCTCTTTTGTTTATTTGGGTTTTAATAGCTTCCAGCAGTTAGCTGCATATTTTTAAACTGATGTTGCTTGCATACTTATTTGCTAAGGTTTGTGAGTGGCATTCATTGACTGCCATATGTTTAAAGGCTAACCTGTATGTTAACAAATGAATGAGATTGATGAGAAGGGAGTTTTAACTAGGGATGGGCTCAAACTAAAATTGCGTGATCCACACGGTACCTCAATACTAAAAGCTGAATTTCACAAAAGTTTATTTCATTTCTACCTTCATTGCTGCTTACTCAAGTTTCTAGGTGCTTAGAAAGAACTAAAATATTGAGGTAGGAAGCCTAACATTTTCAGTCCAATGTTATAAATTGTTATTTTTTTCCTCCAATTAGAAATTCCCCCAAATCAAAAATTGCCTGAGTATAGCTAATCATACAGTGCCATGGGGCCCCACTGTAGCCATTGCATTCTCCTAAAAGGCCTCTTATCAAATGAACGTCTGTAGTCTTCCCTCCACCCTGAACTAGGGAGTATTTCTGATTGGGATATGGATGCTGCTCATTGATTCACGCTTGACATTAACTAGGATCCTAAAATACCTTCTCACTTTGCTGTGCCAGAATTGCTAGAATATCGCAGAAGAGTTACTTTGTTAATATATCACTGGAGAGCAGGATTTGTGAATGAAACCTTTCTCTGACTTCTTGCACTTCGATAGTGTAAGAGTTTTTATCTGGATAAATACACAAAAGCTTTTAGTTACTTAATTCCATAGGTTTTGGTGTTAAATGGGAGCTTTATATCCTCTGGAAGGCTGGACCTTACAGTCTAGCACCTGCATCAGTCGATGGGAAACTTCCCACGCTGGATGAGGCCCATTGTGTCTCTCCACCTCTTTTAGCCCATGTGTAAAATGGGAGTAGAAATATTTCTCCAAATCCATAATGAGATCTCATTGGGCTGGAAAATGCTACAGAAGTGTGAAACCCTAATGAAGAAGAGAGCAATTATCCCAAATGTATGAATATGCAGTGCAAGAGTTTTTAAAGAAGTCATTACGATTCTGTAGTATAAATGCACCTATTTGAAAGAATGGTTTTACAAGTCATTTATTACTGTAATAACAGATATTTTGAGCTGAATATCAGGGTGCAATCCAAAACCCATTAAAATCAGTGGAAAGATTCCTACAGATGCTAGTGCATTTTATGTCTGCCTTTAAGCACATGCTTAATATTAAAGTCAAAGAGACTTAAGCGTCTAGCAGAAGTTAAGTATTGAAACAGGTTCTAGTCTTCTGTCTCATCTTGAGCAAAAAAAATGCTCACTAAATGAGCCTTCATTGGGCAACATAAATCAACTACCCTGCAAACTCTTCTTTCTTCTTCACTTCACCTTCTTAGTGCATTGTTCTGGTGCACAAGATAAATACTTGCACCTCTGGGAGTACTAATGTGGAGTTGGCATTGCACCTTGTAACTTCCTGGCCCAACAAATCCGTGCAGCATATGAAATATTAAATGGGTTTATTAAAAATACTGGTGTGACGAGCAAGTTTAACACACAAATCATTATAGCTGGTCTAAGTGGCTGAAAAGGAGTTGACATTGAAAAATGAAAACTATTTTGGAAAGTAAGTGGAAACTTAAAAAAAAAAAAAAAAAAAAACACCCAACCAAAACATAGCTATATACGAGCTCTTGACATTTCCTAATGATTTATGTAACATACTGCATGAGAATACAATTTAATTTGATTTCAGATGCAATGCTGGCTGTTGCCAAACTCCAGCAAACAGTAAGTGTTTCAGACTGGGAAAGGCTTAAATTTTCTTTTCTTTTTTTTTTTTCTTTGCTGCAAAAATAAATAAGATAGACGATGAACATCTCGCTCAGTCCAATCAATAATGTTTATTACTTAGAAGGATGCCGGCTTGCTATGAAATGTTCTGTGTGGGAAGAGTCTCTCTATATAAATCCAGTGCAGCATTTCTGTTTTGAGAAAGTATCTAATTGTCCTAAGTGCTTTAAAAGTACAAACACTAATTATGTATGGTTTGATACATTTTAATGGTCTGTGAGTTCTACAAATTAATGGTCGGGGAGCTTAGCAAGCGAACTTGCATTTGGTTTCTGGTTTGGCATCCATCACTAAACAATGCTTCTTACACATTAGTAATAAAATTATTCTAAATGATGCTACTTGAAGAGTTGCTTTAGCTGCATAGTAGGATTTGCCCTGTTTTTCATGTGTTTTCCATCAAGGAAGTCTGTGGTTACCTTCCTGATTCTGCTGGACTGGAAAAACATAGCTAATATGGTGTGATCTGGAGAAAGCTTTGATGCAGGGGCTTTACAAATAAACCTCCAGATGCCATATGGTTTACATTCATCTCTCAATTTATTTCCTATAAATGTCTATTGAATATTCCATTGAACCAGCACATGTGAAACTAGAGCTGGAAGAGAGAGCGAGGTATAGAATGCTTTGTGGCAGCATGTGATTATCATATTTCTTTTCCAATATTGCTACCAGCCTTAAACGCACAGTAAATTAGTCAGATGCCAAAGTTCTCAGAGTTAGGGTGGAAAATAAAGAAACAATATTTTAGACCTTATGAAAACAAACACCCCTTTCTCACATGTTGTAATGTATCTCTCACACTAGAGCTAGCTCTTTGCAGTAAAACTAACTCAATGTGTTTGGTTTCTGTCACTGCAAAACTAAAGTCTAGGGGAACTCAGTTAAGGGAAAAAAAATGCTGTTGAAAGTTTTCAAAAGAGAAACAATTGGAAGAATGAGATGTTTAGTGGATATTTGGGCTTGATTAACTAATTTCTTGTATCAGAGCTCCCTTCCCTTCTTCGTTTCTCTTCTTTCTGAAGTCAGGCAATGCAACATGTCTGAGTAGTACATCTCAGTCAATGAGCCTTTTTTTGGGCTCTGTTTCTTCAAGAGCTACTCCACTTCTCCCAGTGTTCTTCATTGCTGAGGTGACATCTCCAAAAGAGGCTTTCTATGCATTGTTTGGCCCTTCTTTTATCTCTGAGAGGCTCTCATCCCCTGCTCCAGGTGCTTGGCTATTGGAAGTTCTATCTGAAAATTAAAAGACCCCATTTAGGTACAGATGAGGAAAAAATCTCTGTTGAGATGGGCTAATTTGTTTTGCAGAGCAAAACTTTTCCATAACCTCACTTTAACGAACTTACCAGCTCAGCCTTTTCATTTATGTTGATCAAAGGAATGTATTTCTGTGCTGCATATAGAGGAGCTTCCTTCTCCATTCAGGACAAGTTGGTGTGCATTTACCCATGCTTCTGTCTGAGTCTGAGACTGAATATAAATTTCTCACCTACACAGACTGTTTCCATAAGGCCTAAAGTCACTTAAGACCTGCTTGTGCCTTACCAAGCTTATTAGCTTAAATACCATAGGCAGGAAATCTGCCCTTAACTCATCCAAACTATGGAGGAGTCAATGCTGTGTATAGACTGTGCTGGTCCTTTATAAGAAGTCTATTTCACTCTAGGAATGAATCTTCAGATCACTGACCCAACAGATTAGAAAATCATTATTGCTCATCTGACTTTATGGTAGCAGATTGAAAAGCTCCAGGTCAGCAGCAGAAAGTTCTATTCATCATAGCTGAAAACCAGGCTTCATTATAATGTGTGTTTCACAAATAGCAAAAACAGTTAGGAAAGCAAACCAAATCCACAGATGAAAAATAAGGTAACTAAATTTTTTACTCCATGCATCATCCACTTATGTTCCACTGAGACTAGGGCTGGGAAATCCTATATTTAACATACTGAACTTTGATGTCTTCTACAGGGATATTACTCAGATATGTTTGCTTGAAGAGATGAATGGAAAAAAAAATCTCTTTGTATATCCTCAGCCATAAAAGATGTTAGAGACAATTTGAATATATTTTCCATGGGGTGGTTATTATGATGATTATTATTATGATTATTATTATTTTTATTATTGCAAAACAGAAACTGCCAGCTCCTGCTGGGCAGAAATCTTAAGAGTTTCTTTTGAGGAATACAGTATTGGATTATCAAAATTTAAAAGGCCAGAAAAATAGACTCCTCCATAGCCACAATGGCCATACACAGGTTCTGACAGGAGTATTGTACTGCTGAGAAGTCTGTCAAAACAACTTGCATGTTAGAGAAAAACAAAATTTTGGCAAGCAAATTATATTATACATGAGCATGGAAATGTCAGTCCTTTCCTATTCAACTCCAACTGCAATTAAAAAAAAGAAAAAAACCACCACTTTTTACTGTTGACATGTACAGTAAATGTACTAATTTTCATTTTTGTGAAGTGTTATCATTTCTACTAAATTTCCTCTCAATGACTCACCACCAGTTTCTTTCCTTGGCAATTTGTTACTAAACTGTCCTCTTGGATTTAGGAAAAAAAAAAAAAAAAAAAAAAAAGTGCAGGATAGAATGAAGATTTTTTTTTTTTCCCAACATGGTGTTTTAGTAAGAAACAACAATTTTAATAAATGTTTATATGTCCCACCACTTTTAAGAGTCATGAAACAGGGCTGTGATCAGCTGACCCCTCTTCATCCCACCTGCCAACTCCCCTTCTCCTGACCCTCAAGATGTCAATCTTTCCTTTTAATTTGATCTTTAATCATTATAGCATGGAACATCTTCCAGATCATACGCAGCATGACCTGCTCTGTTTTTTAAAGTATTCTGTCACCAAGTGCCAAAGGATCCCTGGAATAATTGCATCAAAAACCTGGGACCCAAACCCAAGTCTTTTTTGCCTTTGGTTTCCCATCTCCCCACTGCATGATCCCATNAAAAAAAAAAAAAAAAAAAAAAAAAAAAAAAAAAAAAAAAAAAAAAAAAAAAAAAAAAAAAAAAAAAAAAAAAAAAAAGCTTGTTTATTTGACTGTTACATACTTCTCAAGCTTCAAACCTCTAAGTAGCCAAGTTATCTAAAACCATACCATTACTGTTTATCCTGATGCCTATTTTCTTCCCAAAATCTTACTACAGTTCCTACATGTTGAACAACTAGGAATGAGAAAGACTGGGGTCAACTGCAAACCTTGTCCTGGTGTCCCAGAATAAATATGTTCCCTACAGCCAGACAAAGAGGGTGATAAATTGGTGGTACCATGGCTTTGCTTCCCTATCTTCACCCACATGGAGATGGCTTGCTTTGGGCAAGGGAAGGTGTGCCCAGTTCTGGTGTGTTTCACAACATCCATCTCAGACTTAATGGCATAACCAAGTTAACTAGGTTATAGCATTCTAAGTGAAGCTTACATTTTGCACAAAAGGCCTGTCTTTGTGCCCAAAGCAGTGCCATGCAGTGTTTGGGGTTTTTT
Source organism: Eubucco bourcierii (assembly GCA_013396675.1). Lineage (NCBI taxonomy): Eukaryota > Metazoa > Chordata > Aves > Piciformes > Ramphastidae > Eubucco > Eubucco bourcierii. The sequence goes on along the minus strand of VWZE01014340.1, from coordinate 743,148 downwards.
TGCTCTTGTGCAGGGGTAGAATGTGACTGGGAGACGGCACAGAAGTAATGCGGTAGAAAGACTGTGGATGTGGAACAACAATTGCATAGATAATGTTGCTAGAAAAAGACTTTCTCATCAAGCAAGCTTAAATAAGTTTGACTTGTGCAGAGCCCCAGGTCATGCTGGCCTTCAGCATGGGTGATCTTTACCTCTCCCACCATCAATGCTGAAACACTTCTTGGCCAGGAGTCTCTCTCCATCATTGTGAAATTTCCAGGGCAGGAGAACTCCAGCATTTCTGGAGCTGCTGCTTGGTTTCAACACTATAGCTGTTGCATAAGTTTGTACCTCTTGTTTTGTACCTCCTAGAGTTCAGTCATGTGTTTTCTGCTCAGAAATAATTATATGGGTTATAAATGCTTTCTTACATTCTTCCATGATGGTCAGCCAAGTATTGCAATTCAGCTGGCATAGTAGAGTCACTCTAGGTGTTTTCTCGTACATGTTCAAGGTTTTCAGGCATTCTTCCATGATCATGCAGGAGCACAGTTCTGCTGCCATATTTCATCCTAGGTGGAGCCTGCCAAAGGTCTGTTCCCAGAATTATTTTATTCAGCAGAAGCAGCATGGAACAAACTCTCCAGTCTGCTAGGAATTGTGCTCTCACTAGGACAGTTTCCCTAGTTAGAGAAAAGGAAAACCATGCCAGGATCATTTCCCACACTACCTGTTAGATGCATGTCTACTGCAATAGCCCAGTTGGTAGCTTCAGCATCTAGGAATGAGATGGGTGAACACAGAGACATACATCTACTTCCTCTACGAGTCATGGAGGAAGGTGACACTGTGCCCAAGGTAGAAAGGCATGGAGAGAAAGGACTGGCCTGTCTCTTGACACTAGGCAGATAGAGCAGAAGAAGTGGAGTTCTTTTTCCTAAGCTTGCAAAAAAGTAAATTCAGACAAGATTTACACCCTTACCAGCCTCTTTCATCACCTAGTCCAGCACTTTATTCTCTTAAGATCCCAATTAACTGTTACTTAGCAGTAGAAACACTGAACTTCAGAAACACTTACATTAAGCCTCTCAGAGTTTGTCATACCCAGAAGTTGTCACTCTACACAGTGTTTGGCAGTCCAGTGTGTATCCTGAGCCAAACCTTGCTGGTTTCCACAAGTCACATTTCTTCTGCTCTTCTGGCCCATGGGCTAAGTATAATTTCTCAGCCCGTGGCAGATGGATACAGGTGAAAGGGAGGGAGGGTATGATCATGGCTATGTCCATCAAAACATTTAGACCGTTAACAGCTTTAATTTATTACATAGCTGAAGCTTCATCTTCTGGCTCCCGGGAGACTATTTGCTGGCATTGTAGAAGGCTTCTGGGATTATAGAGGACTTTTTAACTTTTGTGAAGCTGTTGCTGGAATTAGTTGAATGTCTGTGGAACACAGAAAGAGAAGCAAGCTGAACATAAATATAAAGTTTAAACTGTAGTTCCACTGCTGCGTTGTGAAGATCATCTGCTTCCTCAAAAATGTGACCTAAACCAATGAGAGACTTGGCAAAACATGGATTGAAGTAGAAGTCTACTTCATCCCAGTGGAAGACACAGTCATCATAGCCTGGTTTCACACTTACTCAGCTGTTTTAAACCTTCTTTGCTTTCACTGACCAGAAGTTAAGGTTGGTCTGTGAAAAGCTGGTCGCTGAAGGGGAAGAGAGGAAGCACTTTAAAGCAATGTTCATGCTGAAAGGGGGTATATGTTCTTAGAGAGTTCTGGATTCGTCTGTGTAGGGTTATTTGTGTCCAGGACATGGATCTAACCAGTAACTTCCAGGAAAAGCATCAGAATTTTAACTATACCTCCTATCTGTTTTGAGAGAGGAAGGGAGAGAGTGGGAGAAATTAATGTTTATCCTCTTCCCCTGTCTTGGAAGAAAGGGTTTGAACATTTCATTGTAGGGCTATGGTTCCTGAGTTGAGCTCCTGGTGCAGTCCAAATTAAGCTACCTGTCTTCCTGAAAATGGTGAGATCCCTATTAAGTGGCTAATTGCTGCCATCTCCTGAGCTCCATCCTGATGGATTTATGAGGAACAAAAGACCTAACTTCAGTGCTGTAGATTCTGCCATATGGATGAGTACCTATGACTGTGGCAAGAGCAGATACCTAAAATTGTCTTTGTAGAGAGATTTGGGTGTCTGTGTCAAAAAAGATTCTGCTGACAACACAGAGCTCTCCAGAGCTAGAACACAGGCCTCTTTTCTTCTTGCAGCTGAGCATTTGCAATAGCCAGCATGGAGAAGAGGCAGAGCCAAAGTTTTGCTTGGTGCTCACATCAGGCCAAACTGAACCACATTGATGGACTTACCAGAAAGCCACCGCTCACAGCAGATTTGTAGAAGTGTTAAATTTTCTTTACTTGCGCTTTCTTTTCAATATTAATTGAAGACAAAGGAAGGGATAATACTTGGTCAGCAGAAAAAGGAGTTGTCTCCCTGAGCACGGGGCCAAATCTGATGAGGAGGGCACAGTATATTTATATGGACCTTTTTCAAACTGGAACCACACTTTAAATATTGATTTCCACTGGCATGCAAAATGCTGATATCCACAGTCAATTAGGTCACTGCCTTATTATTTTATTTTTTAAATAGATTTTCTGCATGACAGGGTAGATCCTTAGTTCTCAGCCAAAAGAACCATCTCAGTAACATGCAAGGAACTGTGGGTTTGACTGAAATCCAGCTGGAGGATAAATTTCAAATCCAATTAATGGTAAGCAATATCTTTAAGGCATTTAAAGAACGGTGTCTTGCAAAGTTTCCTGGTCTGTAATATATATACATTATACATGATAGTGCATATTTATATATACACACTGAGTACATGTGTATATGTGTGTGTGTATATATATACACACACACACCCCGGATACAATTCTATATACAAAATTCCTGAACTTGAATGAAAACTACTGTGAGCTTTAGGAGTGTGTACTAGACCATACCCACTCACACGATAAACTCATGCTACAGCAGCTGTATATTTCAAGTATTCTGTGTGCTTCAAGTATTCATCTAATATTTTATAATAACTAACATTTAGGCACTGGAATGAGCTGCCCAGGGAGGTGGTTGAGTCACCCACCCTCGATGTGTTTAAGGGTTGTTTGCATGTGGTGTTTAGGGATATGGTTTAAGGTGAATCTTGTAGAGCAGTATTGTAGGTTGGACTTGGTGATCCCCATGGGTCTCTTCCAACCTGAATAGAATCATAGAATGGTAAGATTGGAAGGGACTTCAAAGATCATCTAGTTCTAACCCCCTGTCACAGGCAGGGATGCCTCCCATTAGTTTCTGTCATTCTGATTCTGTGATAATACACATAGTTGTAGGGTTGAATTTGTGTCCAGACTAGGATGATTTAGGGTTACCCATGTGTCATGGAGATTGAGTTGATCCTGCTCCTGTTCTTCATATCACTTTGACCCGTGAGCTTCTGGTAGTTGCCTCAGGCAATTTTGAATTCCACAATACCAGAGATAGGACCTGCAGTCACAATAAAAAAAATATTCATTTGTTTTCCTAAACTATCCCAACCCCCCCACCCCGAGGCAATCACTGCACATAGTTAAAACTGAAAGTGTGTAAAAAGAGAGTGGATGTGGCACTCGGTGCAGTGATTTAGTCAGATAATGTTGGGTGATAGGCTGGACTTGGCTATCTCGAAGGTCTTTTCCAACCTGACTGATTCTGTGAAAACATAAGGAAATGAATGCCCAGCAGAAACCCCAGGAGAATGCCAAAACACAAACTCAACTGTTAGTATTCATTGTCTACGTTCTCATTTAGTGTGTTGAGATCAAGTGCTCCAGAAAATTGAGTTAGATTTATGACCAAATTGAGAGAGAAGAGCTCGTCTTTACCACAGGCAGCAAATGGGTGATTTATAGGCAACACTAACAAATACTCCTTGTAGAAGCTGGGATAGTGATGTGTGCTTGCCAGGCTACACATCTGACCAGGCTAGCATGCCAGAATTGTTGTTCATGGTTAAATTACTTTTTTTTCTGTGTTTTTTTTCCCAATATATATTTTGGGCCAACTGGTCCACTTAAGTGTACTCATTGCTTTCAAATGATCTTAACAGCACATCTTCCATGTTTTCCTTCCTGTTATGGTGCCAGCTCTGTAGGACACAAGATACTGCTTACAAGTTTATCCCCCTGGGTATAATCCAATGTGTCTTAAATCCTATGGATATTTAGTTGACAGGGAACCATTTCTGGCACTGATTGTATATAGGATCTTTTATGCTATTATTCCAATGGCTGATTGTTCTACTATGAAAAAAAATTCCTCTTGTGTCCAACCAGAATCTCGCCAGGAGTAACTTGTAGCCATTACCCTCATCTTTTCCATGTGTCTTCTTGTAAAAAGGGAATCTCCATCTTCTTTATAGCCATCCTTTAATTACTAGAATAATTACTGCTACTGTTCTTAGTGTACATGAAGATTACTCTAGCAATTCTTGCTTCAACCAGGCAGAGACCCTGTTTCCACACAGCTGGATGAGGAGCTGAAGGATCACAGCCATCCAAACTTCCTTAGATTTAGGGTATCATTGTGGTCACAGTTGAGGCTAGCAACGGAGGTAGTGTCTTGCTGTGCCTTTAATTTCCTATTCATGAGTCTGGATTTCCAGTGCAATTTAGTTGCCTTTGTACTGAGATAAGCAATTTGTTTTATCTTTGCAAGAATGGTTGTCTTGGACTTCCCTCCTAGTCTTACCAAGGGTGATGACATATTCATACGACATCTGAGACAATGTATGCAAGATTACCTGACCACAATTTATCGGGGAAATGGATGAAAAATGCTTTCATTTAACTGATTAACATTTAATTAACATTGTTAATTAACATTGATTTTAACTTTTTCAGCTGAAGTGTAACACTTAACATTGACCTTAACTTTTAAAATCAAAGCTAGGTGCTAAGAAAGCCTGGAGAAAGCCATGATTGATATTATGCATTATAATCTAGCTGTATGTGATCTGTGTTGAAGTTATGAAGTAATGTGCATTGTACCATATAAAAGTCTAATGATAGTTAATGTTAGTTAATTAAGATGAACACTGAATGGTATTACCCTGTCTCATATGGGTATTAACATCGTATTAGAGTCTAACAAAATATTATTTTAGTTAAAACCATATATACCAACTCAGTCTAGATGCTCTCTCAGAAAAATGAATTCTGAATCCGATTGAACTGCCTGTTTCAATCTCGATATGAGGCTCCTGGATTTCAACACAGCAAATAAGAAAACAAGCTATAGTCTAATAGGATAAGCGAGTCTCCTTTATTAAGAAAAATACAGAGATAACTTTATACTTATGTTTAGGAATTGTAGGACCATGGAACAGAGATCTCCAGTCTGCTCTTGCAGAAAAAAATGCATTACATTATTCTGTTCAGGAGCTTAGCAAGCTCCACTTTCAACCGATAAGGTTTTTCTTCTGCCTTTTCACGTCCTCCCATCCTGAACTCCTCCTAATGAACCACTAATCCAGAACGACATTTCTACTGTGGTATACAAAAGACGCGATCAGCATTGCACTGGATCCCAGGACAGCCCTGTGCCTTTTCACTGATCACAGGGTAATGTCAGCATGCTCCTGCCTTGCCCCCGAGGATGACAGGGATGAAATGAGCATTTAGCTTTTTGTAATCTCGCGTGTATTTAGCTACAAGAAGTTATGGCCCCTTGAAGAGAGCTCACATCACAGATTGGTACATTATATGCTGTTGAGGCAGATGAAAAAAGCACCTCTGACCTCTATCCACTCCTGCTCTGGAGACATCCCTGTACACACAACCACGCAAGGGCTGTAAGCACAGACAGGATTTTCTCCTCTTGCGTTCTTGAATGTAGCACAGGGCATCGATTAGATGTTCACTGTCTCTTGCAAAATGGTGTATCTGAAAGGAGGTAGAAATATGCAGAACTGCAAGAGTACATATATCCTTTAAGCACATGAATATACATGTGCTATTAAATGTGAGAAGAATTTAAAGAGATTGTATTGTACCTTTAATTAGCAGGTGGTGCTTCTTAGTGCTGTAAAAGAGATGAGCCCTGTTAAGTGATCTGGAGACGAGCATAATGACTTCAGCACTCAGGTTATGAAGGACATTACTATAAAGAGAGGAAGAGCATAAACCAGCCAAACTCTTCACACAGTTGTGTTTACTCTGCTTAGTCTTATCAGCAGATGCAGGTGGTCACAGGTCGGTTGGTGAGACCATGAAAGTGAAGTGAGGACCAAATGTCCCAGAGCGAACTTAAATTGTAAGAGCCTGTGGAAAAGGAGGTTGAAAGGAGTGAGAGTAAAATTCACACTAACTGGAGCAAATGAGGAAGGCAAAAAGCAACCTTTATCAGGCCAAATTGCCTTTGAAAAGGAAGGTGAGGTCCATGAATGACAGGCAAAACTTTGTTGCTCTTTCCCCTCGAGCCAAAGTGTGTAGGTCTGAACACTTTTCTTCAGTGTCCTTCACTTCTGTGGCCATTTCTTGCATGTCATTGACTCCAGAGAGTTTAGGAGTATGATGTTGGACCAAGACATGAATGGAATTGCCAGTAGAGTTTCAAACATGCTCAAGTCCAGGACAAATAAGTACTTTCTGTTGCATAGTAGGTGTCAGAGAAAACTTGTTTCTCCTCTCACAAAATGGAGAAATCCAGGGCTCTGTTTCTTGACAGGAAGGTGGCACCTTCAGCCTCACAAAATTTTTCTGCTCCTTGATGCTATCTACACTGTCTCTCTCAATATGCTGAAGGCTACAAGGAGCCTTTTACTGATGGATGTAATAGAGAACCTCAAACACAGGGGCTGCATCAATTTTTAGTGTGTTTGTATCAAGACGAGCTTCACAATGCAAAAAGGCAACAGATTCTGGAACACACAAACATTGCGACAATGTCCATGTTGAGTTTCTGTCAACTCTTACCTCCTCAGACTGTCCCTTGTTGTGGTTTTAGAATGGCACTGTAAAGTACAGGACCCAGGTGCTGTGCTACAGAAGATAATATTATGAGGGTAGTGTCTGACCCCTCTGTGAGCTCCAAAGGTAACTTTGCATTTGCCTGTGGGGCTCTCTCATAATTAGGCTATTCATGAGCCATGGGGGTTGCTTTCTACTTGTGAATGCCTTTTTTTCCCTTTGACTTATCTTTGATTCCTAGGAATTTATGCACTTTTATTCACTTCAGAATCCAGTAATGTACAAATCTCTTTTTAAGATCTGCAAAATATTCATTCACCCCATGGGATGCCTCCCTGGGCCCATATTTGTTTTTTGTGTGTAAATATGCACAGTGGCCTCACTGCTGCTGACACATGAGAAGGTGAGGTGACTGATTAGGAATCAAAATTTAAACCACCAATCAGCATTAAAGGTCACATCTTTATTAGAATTATTCATCCAAATACAATTAGCTGCACACCAATCTGTGGGGAGTGGGAACGGAGACTCTCCATGAGTCTGACCTGATCCTGACCCAACTTACACCAACAGCGTGTTATTATCTTGAACTGAGCTTCTTCCAACTTACTGCAGAAATACAACTTGTCTTGCACAGCCTCACTTCTCACCCTCCTCCCAAAAGTGGCACAAAGGAAGGAAAGAAGACATTAGGAGTTTTACTCTTTGGGGAATGAGGTCTGTTTTCTTTTGCTCTCTTCTTTCTCCCTATTCTGCATTGTAAGTCACTTCATTCCTCGCCCTGTTGGGTGAAGTTCCATCCGTACACTTGCTGTGGATGGGCTGCATTTCTGTGGCAGTCACTCAATACATTCACAGAGTGATGCACTGAAAAGAGAGCAGAGAGATAAAAATAAGTAAATGGAATTAGAAGGACGAGTTCAGAAGGTGATTTTTGCCAGCTGGTTAACTTTAAGGCTTTATCCTAAGGGACTGTGTGTAAACTGTGGCAAATGAAATCTAAGGTGGAAACTTGCATAGGAATTTGAAAAACAAGTGAGCATCAGCTGCAAAAAGTGAGGGGAGAGGAACAAACAGGAAAAGAATTGTGTAGAGCATTGCTGGGGATACAAAGTAGAAAAACCTGATGAGCCTATTATTCCACAATGAAGGTACTGCAATTAGAATTTCACCTGCCTCCAAGGTCTCCAACACTGGTTGCTCCCAGAGACAGTCTATGAGATTGCTCAGACCCTTGCGAAGATTATTTATGTTGCAGAAACAGGTTTGTTGAAGTTTATGTGGTCCAGACTTGAAAGATAGTGAGGTTGGTAGATAATATCCTGTATTAGACCAACAGATATGGTTATAGAGGTTCTTCTTCAAAGCTGAAACGGAAGGAGCAAACCTGCATGTGCACCAAAGTGGGTCCATGTTTCTCAAATTTATCAGCTTATCTAATAAAAGACATTACTTCTCCCAGCAAGCCCTTCCATGATAACATTTATGGTAGCTCTTATATTCCTGTAACTGGGAACTTCAAACCACTTTAAAAACATTACAGTAGATAGGATCATGTCATCTTTATTTGGAAGTTAATTATTATTCTTTTATCATCTTTAAAAAGTGAGGAAACAGAATTGAATAGACTTGTTCAAGATAATATAGGAAGTCTGGAAAAGAAATGAGTCCTGGTCCTTCTCCTTAACCACAGCCCTGTGGTGTGGAAGGGTCAAACATCTCTCCAGAACTCTTTTCCTTTATGCCACAGGAATTAAACAGCAGAGTACATTTAGGGTTTTTAACGGCCATATGATGAATCTGAAAGATTGTCCTCAGGACAGTGAAGTTAAAGTAGCACAAAACTGCTTGTACAGAATAGAGTGCAAGTTTTAGGTGTTCCTGATGTATAATTGCTCTTCATTCTTACAGGAGAATGCTGATGTTAATTTTAGAGATTTAAAAAAAGAAGGAAACTTTCATTATCATACTTAATGGCCACATATTATTCAGTCATCTGCAGCCTTTCTAGATGCTCTGTCATTTCTGATGATGTTTGAAGACATTATACACTTTCTCTCTACCGGAGAGACGCAGATACACATGTAAACAAAAAATGACATTCAGGTACTATGTTGCAGTCCCTTCACATCTGTTTATTGGTGGAGAAAACAAAGGGAGGGAAAAAGTAGTGCTTCTCCAAAAATAGTTTGGAATGAGTTTTTGAGTTAGTTCATAGAAAAAAATAAATATTTTCAGGCTTATCATTTGTTAACTGGATCTGTGCAAGCGGCTTCCGAGCGTGGCTTTCAAACTGTTATTCCTTATTGTCTGTCTGAATTCATCTTTCTAACCACAGGGCTCTTAAGTGATGCAATTCCCAAAGCTAAATGCACATACTGCGTGTCTGCAGATCCTCCTAATGAGAGTGGCTACCATGTGCAGTACCATGTAAACACCTCTCTTCCTCTAGTTTCTAGAAAAATAGAAGCAAACGCGATAAAGTTCCTATTGGTACATTTCAAATGCAAGGAATGCGTCAAAAGTCTCCCGAGAAGTCAGGTTTCCTTTATGCCGCGCCGGCAAAGAAGCAAAATGTGTTTTCTTTCTTTCACTTTGTCAGAATGCAGCGCTAAAGTCTGGGGGTCAGGACCGGTGTCAAATAAACAACGTTACTGTTTTGAATTTTTTAAAGGTTGAAGCTCCAGATAAAACAACTGCCGTTTGCACACAATATGCCCTGTGATCACATGGCATGATTGATGATAAGTCAAAACAAATTTTGTTTATTCAGCTTTAAAGTGAATGTGGGGCTCGGATTTTTCTGCGGTTTTGAATGTTATTAGACAAACAAGGTGCACATATGGGATGTAGTAAAGGTAGAGGCCTGTTTCACCAGCAACGTGTTTCCTTTCGGCACTGCTGCGTCATCTGCTAAGCCACCCTGGTCTGGCACAGCAGCTCCTTCCACCACGGGAATGTTTTGGAGCTCACAGAGTCTCAGTTGTGATTTGGACTGCTCCTGTCTCCCAGGAAGGCTGTGAACTGAAGCAAGAGGTCTTTCAGGCTTGGGGCTGAGCTAGAGAGAGGTGATGGATGCAGGTAACAGTAGGGAAAGGACAAAGTGCTGTATGCCTTACCCTGGTGGATGCAAGAAACAGTAGGGAAAGGACAAAGTGCTGCATACCTTACCCTGGTGGATGCAAGAAACAGTAGGGAAAGGACAAAGTGCTGCATACCTTACCCTGGTGGATGCAGAAAACAGTAGGGAGAGGACAAAATGCTGCATGCCTTACCTTGGTGCAGCAGTGTGTACAGCAATACCACGCTCTGGATATTGCACCATCCTCCAGGGCAGGGCTGCAGCAAACAACCTTCCACTTCAACCCATAGTGTGGTTCTATGGCCACCATCCACACCAGGAACTGTGACTATGATTTAATATTAAATATACAGCATCTCTGTTCTCCTCCCAGTATACAGATGCTACCCAGGCATCATTTTGGAGCTCTTCTTTAATTCAAAGTACTCATCCAGGAGAGGTGTTTTCATACAGACTGTGTTTTGCCACTCTTCCTCATGCTGAGTTCATCCCTTCCTTTCAGTAGGGTATGAAATGGATGGAGACATGAAAGACAGTTAATTCAGCTCCTCGTTGCCTCCTCTGGGTGTAAGCCTGACCTTGCATCAGTTGGTGGGACACCTGCATGTGAGTTAATATAGCTGTGGACCCTGATGAGAGGCAGAGGCATGTTGTCTTTGTGCATGTTGGAATTTGTATTTGCCTTCATTTGTGTGCAAGAAGTGTAGGGAGGAGGCCACAGCATTTCGGATGGGAGGATTTTATGGTTTTACTGCTGAGCTAAAATAGCAGGTTGAAAGTATAAAGGGAAAAACAACATTGAAGTGCACAGCTATTTCTCAGTTGTCCAAGAAAACTGTGATATTTTTGTGATATTTGATTTCTATTAAAAAAATCAAGTTTTCTTACAGTTCTGCTAGAAAATAAGAGTAAGTTAAACTTACATTTTTTCAAAGAGAAAATCCAAGATTTATATATAGATTATTATTTTTTGTTCTATAGCAGTAGAGTTCAACTGAAAGCAACAATTGTTTTCAATTTTTCTTCCAGGAAATGTCATACCTATTCATTGGGAAAATACAAATGAGGTGGAGTTTTGTTGTTGTTGTGGCTTTTAGGTTTGGGGTTTTTTTGAGACACACTCAAAGATTCCCTTGAGAAATCTCAGCAATTTCTTAACACCACTATCATTTATCCTTGGCCTGCCCTAAATATATTTTTCAAGAATTCTTAGTGTAACCCCTTCTACTGAAACTCTGTGTTAGAATGAGACACTTGGTATAAACATTAGTCCATATAATTAGCTTTTTATTTTGAAATTTTACAGGCAAAGACCTCTTTTTGTTAGAATGAGACACTTGGTATGAACATTAGTCCATACAATTAGATTTTTATTTTGAAATTTTACATGCAAAAAAATGTATAGAGTGGGATATCATCAATAGCAAGGTACTGAGTGATGAATATTTTGAAATTAAATGTTTATTCATAAAAAGAGTTAATGCTGTTTAGAGAGGGAGGGGAAAAAAAAAAGTTGATGGCTAATTTCATCCCACTTAGTGTATTGTAATTATATGATTACCTATAGAAACTTCAGAGTACGGGTTTTGAAAGATCAAAGTTAGTGAAAAGTCAGCATGTAATTAGTTTCTTGCTTTGGAGCATTAGGTAGAATTACTGCAAAGAGGCAAAACTATCATTTTATAGAGACCCTTAGGAGATTTATAATGATGGTAGACAAATATATGCATACAATATCAGTTGGTGTGCTAAAATTTAATTTTAGTGAGGAAATGTGGTTGAAGGTGATCACAATACATGGGGATGTTCTTATTTTAATATTGGTGGATGTTATTATTAGAGAATCATATCAAAAGATATGTCACCAGGGAGAAAATATCATTTATAAATCACTAATGAGTAGCAAACAGTGTTTAGCTTGGAGGTATAAGACATCTTTTCACAATGTGCATTTATGATCAAACACAAAAGATCAAGTGGGGGAAGAAAACTAACGGTAGATCTATATTTCATCTTTTGGTTCTCAGCAACATTTTTGATGGCTAAATGGGGTTATACAATGGGCACATTGAATCGTACCCTCTCTATGAAGGCAAAAAGATCCCTTTTTAACATATAACAAAGAGCTCACATTTTGGCCCCAAAACATTGTTGTCTTCTAGAAAAATTCTTAATAAATAACACCCCCATTCTAAGGGAGGAGGAAGTGCTGCATTCAAAACATGGGGTCACTGGAGAGTTGAGATTTTCAGGTGCTGGAGTTCGAGTCGCTCCTTGAAGCACAAGTCCTTAGATCAAGCCACTCTACTGTCAGAAGTGATGATTAAAGGCTGCCAAAACTGCTAACGTGTAACTGGGATTCTTTTTCCATGCACTAACCAGCCCCTTACACCCCTTTATGCCACAAATAGAGATGATTGTTACATTGGGTCCACCTGTGCACACATGAGAGCCCAGAAGACTTCTGCAAGAATTTCAGTGGGTTTGTGATTTAACCTCTTACATGAGGGAGGGTATTTTCAAGAAAGAGCCTTTAGAACAGCATACAACATATCAGGACTTCTTCGTCTGCCCAGAACATTGCATGGATGTGATTTCATCATGGGATGAAAATACAAGAGGTAGCTGGTGGGTAACTGTTTAAGATCTAATGGAATAAATGAGGAGAAAGCTGAAGCAAGCGTGTGTAGGCGAGGGATTGTCATGAGAGACAGTATGAGGATTAGAGTAGAAAAAGAAAAGCCAGTAGAGAGATTGAGATGGGAGTCAGGAGAAATCTGCATAAAAAGGAAAGAAGAACTGGAGAACAGGTATAGAAAATAAGAAATACCACAGTACCTTTGAGGAGCAGGCAAAGAGAAGGTGGTGGCTAGTAGTGGCAGCACTTAAAGGCAGCTCTTCATCCTTCAATAAATGGTTATACATTAGATAACCTGACAAAAAAAATAAAGAGAACAGCTTTTGCAAAAATATAACACCTATGAACCAGGGGAAGGAGCTGAGCCATTATCCTGCACTACTGCAGATCCAAAGGTCAAAAGGGAAGATGGACTTGTGTAAATAAATTAGACATTCATTTTAGTGCCTATAACTGTGAACCATTGCTTCAGTATTGCTCCTATATTTGTCCTGTACATCTGTGAGATATGACATGAGAATCATCATAAAGTATTCGGGACATAAAAAGTTTATATGTAGATAAAGCAGGGAATATTATTGTTTTATTTCATGTATATTAATTTGATCTAAATGCCTTGCACTTTATTCTTTCTTCTTTATTAATGTCTCTTTTCATGCTGGAGTAAATTATCACTTGCTGCTATCGTATAACAAAATAAGTAAATATGCATCAAGGATTCCAGAACTAAATTCCTGTTTACAGTAGATCAGAAAGTGAAATAGCTCGTTTGCCTTCCCTTGTAAAATGAGAGACAAATTCTGCAGCTGCCCCTTCGGGTTTGTTTTTCTAGCCCTAAATTGGATCTGGAAAATACCCTTTATGTGCTGTTTTCACAGTCACCTACACCTATTGGTAATGTCTGTAGGACAAACCAGTACACGGAGGATGCTCAGCTAGCAGCATCCAGCCTCAGCATGAAACAAAAGGATGCACGCACACCCACGCACACAGATCAGACTGAAGCGCAGCGAGGTTGCCATCACAGCGAGCGAGATTCTTAAACTAAGATTAACCTTGAAGCTCAAATGAGATAAAAACAAATAGAAATTTCTCCACAGGAATAAGAGCTTATTATAAAAGGAAAGTATTTCATAACTCGCATAACTTTAATTAAGGAAAAAGGCTGTCAGGATATATTCTATCTCAGCAGCCATATGTTTAAATGTGTGCTCAGCGAGGTGCACAGAAGGTGTGCGCCTCTCATTATTAACTAAGTAGATCTGCCTGTGCAACTTCCTAGAAGTGCTGACAATATCACTCATGCATTTACATGATGCTCTCATCCTTTGCCCATTATGTATTATCATGTCTGCACTGTATCGAGGCAGTTGAGCTGTGCTGGTATAAATTGAAGGAGCTCTGTCCTGTAGCAGATCCAAGCCATTAGAATAGGGCTTGTGGGGGTGGGGAATAATGAGGAAAGAGTAAAGGAGTAGAAAAACTGGAAGCTGAGAACTACTGAAGGACATGGAACTGTTGGAGTGGGTCAAGAGGAGGACCACGAAGATGATAAGAGGGCTGGAGCAGCTCTGCTATGAGGACAGGCTACAACAGTTGGGGTTCTTCAGCTTGGAGAAGAGAAGGCTTTGAGGAGACCTCATAGTAGCCTTCCAGTATCTGAAGGGGACTACAAGAAGGCTGGGGAGGGACTATTGACAAGGTCATGCAATGACAGGACAAGGGGCAAAGGGTTTGAACTGGCGGAGGGGAGATTTAGACTGGATGTGAGGAGGAAGTTCTTTCTAGTGAGGGTGATGAGACACTGGAACAGGTTGCCCAGGGAGGTTGTGGCTGCTCCCTCCCTGGAGGTGTCCAAGGCCAGGTTGGATGAGGCCTTGAGTGACCTGTACTAGTGGGAGGTGTCCCTGCCTATGGCAGGGGGTTGGAACTGGATGATCCTTGAGGTCCCTTCCAACCTTACCATTCTATGATTTTCGGCAGAGAGGCAACTAGGTGGTCTTCTCATTTTAGCAAATAGAATCATAGCTGTCTACAACTACCTGAAGGGACATTGTGGAGAGGCTGGTGCTGGTCTCTTCTCACAGATAATTGGAGACCGAGCAAGGGGGAATGGCCTCAAGCTGAGAGTCGGGAGGTTTAGATTGGACATTAGGAAAAAGTTTTTTGTGGAGAGAGTGGTCAGGCACTGGAACGAGCTGCCCAGGGAGGCAGTTGAGTCACCGACCCTGGATATGTTTAAGGGTCATTTGGATGTGGTGCTTAGGGATAAGGTTAAAGCTAAATCTTGTAGAGGAGGGTAATAGGTTGGACTTGATGATTCCAAGGGTCTTTTCCAACCTGGATTTTTCTGTGATTCTGTGATAGGATCATTAAGGTTGGAAAAGATCTCTAAGCTCATCAAGTCCAACCTTCCACCCAACACCTGCATGTCCTGAAGTGCCATGTCTATTCAGTTTTTTATCACCTGCAGGGGTGGTGACTCTATCACTTCCCTGAGCAGCCTGCTCCAAAGCCTCACCAAATGAAGCAGGCAAGAGAGTTTCCAGCAACCCAGTGCTTCCTGCCAGTCAGGCCACTTTCCCAAGGGGCATTATGCTTTTGAAAGAGGTTCAGAATATGTGAGGTTCTAGGTGCCTTTTGGAACCACCTACTATTTGCTAGTTGGAGGCTGAAAATAGATCAGATGTTGGAAAGTGAGCTTGCAGAAGGTGTTGTAGGGAGCACTGTTGGTGAGAAGTTTGCCTTGTGTTTTCTGCCAAGGTTTCCTCAGTAATATCATCAGTCACTGATCAAACACTAAGACTGACAAAAGGGTAAGAAAGTTCTGTCTGTTACTCTGTATGCCAGACAGTATGAAATTACTCTGTATGCCAGGATTTTTATGTGCAGCCCTTGGACTGCTCACTTTCTGAAGCAGTTATGAGGAAATACTCAATTTTGTGTGGAGCTTCACATGCATCTTGGCTTAGAGTAGCATAAAAAAGGGAAACTGGCTTAAGGTTGTCTGAACCTATAAATTAGACTTTGGAAGAGGGGAGGGATGGAGGAATCAGAAACACCTGTGAATGGCTGGCCTTTCCTGTGTTTTTGTTTGGACAGATACATGGCTCTTGAGAAAACCTGAGGCAAACTGCAGTCAGGCAGAGAGTGTAGCATCAGCACACGTTGCCATGAGGTCAGTGAACCTCAGTATGTCCTCAGCCACATCTCAGGCTGCTCTTGGAAGCATAGAATCATAGAATAGTAAGGTTGGAAGGGATCTCAAGGATCATCCAGTTCCAACCCCCTGCCATAGGCAGGGACACCTCCCACTAGTACAGGTTACTCAAGGCCTCATCCAATCTGGCCTTGAACACATCCAGGGAGGAAGCAGCCACAACCTCCCTGGGCAACCTGTTCCATTGCCTCACCACCCTCACTGTAAAGAACTTCCTCCTAACATCCAGTCTAAATCTCCCCTCTGCCAGTTTAAACCCATTGCCCCTTGTCCTGTTGTTGCAGGACCTTGTCAATAATCCTTCCCCAGCCTTCCTGTAGGCCCCCTTCAGATACTGGAAGGCTACTATCAGGTCCCCTCGAAGCCTTCTCTTCTCCAGGCTGAAGAGCCCCAACTCTCTCAGCCTGTCCTCATAGGAGAGCTGCTCCAGCCCTCTGATCATCTTTGTGGCCCTCCTCTGGACCCGCTCCAACACTTCCATGTCCTTCCTGTGCTGAGGGTTCCAGAACTGCACACAGTACTCCAGGTGGGGTCTGACGAGAGCAGAGTAAAGGGGCAGAATCACCTCCCTTGCCCTGCTGGCCACGCTTCTCTTGATGCAGCCTAGGACTCGGTTGGCTGTCTGGGCTGCATGTGCACACTGCAGGCTCATGTTGAGCTTTTCATCAACCCAGACTCCAAGGTCCTTTTCCTCAGGGCTGCTCTCCAGCCATTCACCACCCAGCCTGTATTTGTGCTTGGGATTGTGCCTACCCAGGTGCAGGACCTTACACTTGGCCTTATTGAATTTCATGAGGTTGGCCTGGGCACACCTCTGCAGCCTGTCCAGGTCCCTCTGGATGGATCCCTGCCCTCTAGCAAGTCGACTGTGCCACACAGCTTGGTGGCATCTGCAAACTTGCTGAGGGTGCACTCCATTCCTCTGTCCATGTCACTGACAAAGATGTTAAACAGCACTGGTCCCAGCACTGACCCCTGAGGGACACCACTTGTCACTGGTCTCCAGGTGGACATTGTGCCATTGATCACCACTCTCTGGGTTCGACCATCCAGCCAATTCCTTATCCAGTGAGTGGTCCTTCCATCAAGTCCATGTTTTTCCGGTTTGGTGACCAGGATGTCATGTGGGACAGAGTCAAATGCCTTACTCAGGTCCAGGTAGATGACATCAGCTGCCCTTCCCTTGTCCACTGTCGCTGTGACTTCATCATAAAAAGCCACTAAATTTGTCAGGCAAATTTGTCAAGCAGCTGATGAGATTTCTCACTGCTAGAAATCAATGCAGACACAGGCTTATTCTTGCCTATACATAATCCAACGTTGCTCCAGTAAACTATATGATCCAAGTAGGGCTGTTAATGGAGGTTTCTTTGTTGATCCAGAGACCTTGCAAATAGAAAGGTGAATAATTATATGTACTCTGTCAATTATCTGACTTTAGATCAGCTGATAGTCTACATATGAATTTGTAATGAATCTAGAATGAATCTTTGGCATCAGTCTGAATAAGGAGAAAAGCACTGTCCTGGACTTGGCTGCAAATTTCTGAATCCATAGAAAAACTGAAGAGGAGAGTGCTGCATGAGTGATGCCCACTAGAAATCATGACTATTTTGTGAGTGGGGTGAATAACTTAAGGCATGACATAAACCTCCTAATAAGAATTAGAAGGCATTTTGTGAAATTACAAGGCGGGTTGCCACAAACTGTTCCACACATCGTTCTCTCCAGAGCTGATACCTTCAACAAAACTGTTTGCTGGCAACAAAGGGTTGTGAGATAGCTGCAGAGAACTAGAAGAAAGACTTATCAGAGATTGGGATGTGCATTGCTCCCAACAGCACTATGGCTGAAACCTTTGGTTCTAATGGGATTGTTAAATCATCTTTCAGGCCAGGAGGGATCCATCAATACTGCTTCATTAAAAGGGATGCTGGATTGCCTTCAGGGATTACAATTTCCATAACTACATTTCTTACCACCCCACTGTGGTGTGAGATTTTTAGGAAAAAATATAGAGAATTATTGCTGGCCACCTCAGGGCCACCTCACATGGTTAGCACTGAGAGATGGTAAAGGACACTCTGCAAGGACTGTAACAATGTGTAGAGCAAAGTCACTGACCCTGTAGGCATTTATCCCAGAGACTATCCACGGGACATGAGCTATAGTGAAATACTTGTGGACGAGTGCTCAAAGAGCCACTGCACCACACCTTGTGATTACCCTGGATTGAAAGGTTAGAAATGATCCCAAAATCTTGGACTTCCCATTACCACAGCAGTCCCCAAGCTGTTTTGAAGCTTGACGTTTTGATATGCCAGCCAGCAGAAAGCACTTGGTCTGGTACCGTCCTCACTACCACTTGTGTGGCGTAAACCCCAGTGGGATCAAAGGCTGGTTTGAAGCCCTTCTGCTGAGAATGAGTTAAAAAACAAAAACAAACAAACAAAAACAACAAAAAACAACAGAGAGAAAAGAAAAAGCTACAGCAAAAAAAACACAGCAAACAGGCTACGAGACTTTCCAAAGGCAACCTTAGCACAGTGATGCTGCATTTCCCCAGCAACTAGAGCCAGCTGCCTAGTCCTTGTTTAAGTTCAGATTTTCTCTAGAAAGCTTCATGAAGATGTTTCCCATTTGAAGTTCAGGTATCCTTTCACCAAGGCCTTGTCTGAGGAATCAAAAAGCAAAAATGTTTGGAGGTTGGCAATGCAGTGAACACTCCTGCAGTAGCAGCAAGTTTCCTAATCACAACAGCTACACGAAGCTGTATCTTGTGTCATTTAGGGCTGGTTGTGGGATCTGGCATTCAGAGTCTGTCGCCAGTTTAGAAGGAGTCTGCCTCAATCAGTGTCACTGCTGGCCACAGCCGTCTGTGTAGGCTGCTGTCAATCCAGCTGTCTTTGTTTTAAAATGCTGTTTTGTTTGGATTTTTTTTCATTTCTTTCCTTTCCAGGGTACCCACCACATCAATGTCAGGGTCTGACTCTGCATCTTTCTCAGACATGAGAGATTCACACAGGCTGATCATCAGTGGTTTAGGTTATTTCCTTAGATGAAAGCACCCTTTTACAGCAGTGTTTCTCAGAAACACTCAACAGAAAAGTTCTTCTTTGCCAAGTTCTCCTGACTGTGAGTCTGAGCAGAGCAGTCAAAGGAATATAAAAAATTTGCTTATCCTGTATCCCCACCTAGCAAGCAGTAAAATCTGCTTGCTAATACACACCTTTCAGCTGCTTTTGCTCTTCACTGCACTGGGCTGCAGCACAGGTGACAAAGCTTCTGAGAAGTGGTAGGAAGATGGAGAACACTGCTACCTAAAGCAGACATTTGGAAAGGGCTGGGGCTCCTGCTAAAGCTCTTTTGCACTTCTGTACTTCTCCTGCCTTTGCAGTGAAGTGTTGGGTGTCCCCAAACAGCGACTGTAGCCTTTGACATTTCCAAAGCTGATCCTTTCATGCTGAAATACTGTACAGAGCTCTAGATAAGTCAGTACAACATGGGGTGGTGTAGTTGGAAACTTAAATTTGTGAGCCTTGCTCTTCCTGTACCTTGAGTCTTTTCCTTCACTTCAGTTGCAGAAAAGAGAGAGATTTTCCAGAAGGTTGTCCTTGGCTGTTGTGATAGTTTGAAGCTAGGTGCCTTTAAGAACCATGAAGTTACAGACCTCCTGGAGGCCCAGAGTGTCCAGAAAGTGGACCAGAAGGTGTATCTGCATCCCTATAAAACTGGCTCCAGAGTCAATGTTCTTCCCTTTTTCCCTCCCTCTCTCCTCCCAGGAGGATGCACAAGCTGGGGTTGTTTAGCTTGGAGAAGAGGAGGCTCAGGGACCTCATTGCTGTCTACAACTACCTGAAGAGAGGTTGTAGCCCGGTGGGGGTCATTTTCTTCTCACAGGCAACCAGCGACAGAACAAGGGGACACAGTCTCAAGTTGTGCCAGGGGACGTCTAAGCTGGATGTTAGGAAGAAGTTCTTGACAGAGAGAGTGATTGGCATTGGAATGGGCTGCCCAGGGAGGTAGTGGAGTCACCGTTCCTGGAGGTGTCCAAGAAAAGCCAGAATAGGGCACTTAGTGCCAGTGTCTGGTTGATTGGCTAGGGTTGGGTGATAGGTTGGGCTGGATGAGCTTGGAGGTCTCTTCCCACCTGGTTGATTCGATGATTCTATGATCCTTTGTGGAGGAGTGAGGCCTGGTTTTGGCCTTGGCAATGCTGCCAGATGGGACCTGGAATGGCCTAATTGGGGCCTGGAGCTGCCAGGCTGAATTTCATATGCATCACATTGGTTTTGTACAGGGTGGTTAGAGAGGCATGGTAGAGAGGGGAGCATGAAGGCCTGGGTTTACGGCCTGGTTTAAAGGGAGGTTTGTGTCAAACTTTGGCCTAAGGATGTTCCTGGAGGACTGTGGTCAAGGTGGACTCTATGGGGTTTTGCATATTTTATTGTAAGGTTGGAAGGGACCTCAAAGATCATCCAGTTCCAACCCCCTGCCATAGGCAGGGACACCTCCCAGTAGTACAGGACACTCAAGGCCTCATAGAACCTGACCTTGAACACTTCCAGGGATGGAACATCCACAACCTTCCTGGGCGACCTGTTCCAGTGTCTCATCACCCTCACTAGAAAGAACTTCCTCCTCACATCCAGTCTAAATCTCCCCTCTGCCAGTTTAAACTCATTGCCCCTTGTCCTGTCATTGCAAGACCTTGTCAATAGTCCCCCTCCAGCCTTCCTGTAGTCCCCTTCAGATACTAGAAGGCTACTATGAGGTCTCCTCAAAGCCTTCTCTTCTCCAAGCTGAAGAACCCCAACTGTTGTAACCTGTCCTCATAGCAGAGCTGCTCCAGCCCTCTTATCATCTTCTTGGCCCTCCTCTGGACCCGCTCCAACATATGCTTTTGTACTGCTTCATGTGGTGAATACCATTCAGCTTGGGAAGAGCAGATTTAGATTGGATATTAGGAACAAGTTCTTTACCATGAGGGTGGTGGAGCACTGAAACAGGTTGCCCAGGGAGGTGGTTGAGGCCTCATCCCTGGAGACATTCAAGGTGAGACTTGACTGAGTCCTGGGTGACCAAGGCTAGCTGGGATGTCCCTGCTGACTGCAGGAGGACCAGACTAGATGACCTCTAGAGGTCCCTTCTGGCCAAGACTATCCTCTGATCATCT
Source organism: Eubucco bourcierii (assembly GCA_013396675.1). Lineage (NCBI taxonomy): Eukaryota > Metazoa > Chordata > Aves > Piciformes > Ramphastidae > Eubucco > Eubucco bourcierii. The sequence goes on along the minus strand of VWZE01014340.1, from coordinate 722,037 downwards.
CCATTTAAGCTTTCTGATTCTCTCCAATCCTGTGTGTGAGCATTTTTCTTTTACCCCTTTTGGAAGAGGCAGAGGAGCACCTGTCTCTCTCTAAGCTAAGACAGCAGACCTAGGGTGCAGAGCCTAGCGAACACGCCACGTACTTGTGGGTTCTCCATTGAGTTCAGTCACACNACTGACAAAGATGTTAAACAGCACTGGTCCCAGCACTGACCCCTGAGGGACACCACTTGTCACTGGTCTCCAGGTGGACATTGTGCCGTTGATCGCCACTCTCTGGGTTCGACCATCCAGCCAATTCCTTATCATCTTCTTGGCCCTCCTCTGGACCCGCTCCAACATATGCTTTTGTACTGCTTCATGTGGTGAATACCATTCAGCTTGGGAAGAGCAGATTTAGATTGGATATTAGGAACAAGTTCTTTACCATGAGGGTGGTGGAGCACTGAAACAGGTTGCCCAGGGAGGTGGTTGAGGCCTCATCCCTGGAGACATTCAACTTGAGACTTGACTGAGTCCTGGGTGACCAAGGCTAGCTGGGATGTCCCTGCTGACTGCAGGAGGACCAGACTAGATGACCTCTAGAGGTCCCTTCTGGCCAAGACTATCCTATGATCATCTCCATTTAAGCTTTCTGATTCGCTCCAATCCTGTGTGTGAACATTTTTCTTTTACCCCTTTTGGAAGAGGTAGAGGAGCACCTGTCTCTCTCTAAGCTAAGACAGCAGACCTAGGGTGCAGAGCCTAGCGAACACGCCACGTACTTGTGGGTTCTCCATTGAGTTCAGTCACACTGTGATATCGTTTGGTGCCAATGTGGGTGAGAGCACCCATGGGTCACAACGTAATTGTCCTTACTGTTAAAAGAAAAACTTTTAAACTGGAAAAATAGGGAAGAATTACTGTTGGCGTCGTTTGCAAGTGAGATGTGTTTCCCAGTCTCTGAGTTATGCCATGTAGGTGAGGTGGCTTGGACCCGTTGCCATAGACTCTCTCTCATGCTGTTATTTCCATACTGCTACTGTGGGCAGAGGAACAAGTTCAGACAAAATAAAACCTGACCTTTCCCCAATGCTCTGACCCAGCCTGAAGCTTTCCTGCATTATGAAAGGCCACCTCAGCTTTATTTCCATGGTTCCCAACGCTTCCTGGTCCACCAGGGATGGGAACACCACTGCCCTAGCACTGTGAGAAAGCTGTTCTTGACCTGAACTTGACCAGAAACAGGAAGTAATAGAAATCTCACAAAAAAAAACACTTTTCTCCTGAGATCATCAACCAGGGGGTCATTTTCTGAACCATTCCTTTCCCTGGTGTAACCACTGAGTTTGTTTACAGTAGCGTAGTGGAGCACAGCCTTAATTATGGAGGTTCCCTTACAGTTTTGCAGAAGAGTCGAGCTAGAGTGTGTGTCCAAACCAAATCTACAGAGCTTTTGAGCTTCTCCTATCCTTAATTATTTGTGGGTTTTGGATATAAACCAAGAAATTAGTTCACATCCATCTACAATTTTCTCTATATTTGATTGGCTTTAGGAGTGGAATTAAGGAAGAGAATTACCTAGAATAATGCCATCTGCATCCCACATAAAGAGAATACAACCAGAAGCAACAATGCAATGTTTTTTAAACTGTATGATAGGATAATACATAATGACACACTGTACAAACCAACACATGGCTTCCACGAATACCAGTGAGGTTTCTCTTCAAGGAAAAAGTAATGAAATGGAGCAGACCTCAATCCAACCACAGCAGTACCAACCTGAGCATCCACCAGGGACATAATCAGAAATCACATACTCACTGCTGAGGAGCTATAATTAAACTAGATTTAATTTTAATGGAAATTCTTCCCAGGAAAAAAAAAAAAAAACCCACACCACACAAGGATGTTCCCCAGCCCCCACCCTCTCTAATGTTGTTCCACTCTTCTGGGCTTTATGGAAACAGTTACAGGATTCGTGTGTTTTGCAACCCCAAATGTTTTCAAAACAAATAGAACATCTTTTAAAATGAAAATTAATAAATCTTTTACATTCATACTCAAAAGTCAGTCCTGCTGAGGTTGTGTGGGTTCATCAGCATCAGATGCTTCCTGCCGGCTGGTGCCTCCACCCAACACATGTTTTAAATAATAATCAAGCTCAGCCTTTGCAATTATATTTTTGTCTTAATGCTGTTGTATGGTAATGGTTCTTTTATCCTACTTTTATCTCTCAACTTTATGTCAGGCAGTACCACTCCTGTCTAGGGATGGGAAAACCTGATAACTTTAAGAGGATTAATACTGACGAAATGTGCTTTATTAGTTTGGATTTGTTTTATTAGTACCCTGCAGTTTGATTAGGACTAGGAAGCAGTCAGAATATTGTTTGCCCAAGCAGAGAGAAAATAACACCAAGCAGAGAGTTAAATACATATCCGTTGACTGGGCCAGTGCTGTCACAGGCACACCAGCTCTTCCTGTGTCTTACTCAGCCCTTCTATTTACAAAGGCACAGGCCCCTTGGAAACAGAAAACAGAAACCCGGAACAGCTTCTCCAGTGCAAACACACACAGCTCGGCTCTGCTGAGCACCACATTATTCATCCCCCAAGGAGGGATGACCCAGACCACTAAGGCCCTTTCCACAGCATGTAGCTTCTGTGGTGTTTGGAGAAGCCCAGGCTGGTCCAGTGCCCAGCATGCAGCTGCTGCTGGGCTAATCCTGCTCCTTTGGGGCTGTTTCCCCAAATCTACTCTCTCTTTCACGTTTTCCTCCATGGCCACACTTGGGCATGCTGTGATCAGGTATAATCTCTGTCCTGGCATAACTAAGGAAGCAAAGGCACAAACTGTGAGGTGCTCTTCCCACTGCTCAGTTCACCTTCCTACTGGTACAGCATTGGGCAATGCTTTCCAGAGGAAGCTTGGACACATCCACCTGGCAGTGACACCCTGTAAAGCGTGTTTATGTAGAAGTGATGAAGTGTTGCACAAAAATATCTTGTTACCTTCTCCCTGGGACAAATTAGCTCAGTCTGAGTTAAATGCTGTTATGTGTAGAAGTCAGACTAACCAGGTTAAAATTAGGCTGGATATTGTGCCACCAGCTGGTTATTGTGCCACTGTACAGCCTCATGATGGTCCCCCACTGGGTGCTCTCAGAATGCCATTCAGAGAGTGCTTTCATAAAGAGAGGTTCGGGCATATTCTTGATGACTCTCCAACCATGAGGTTGGCATCTGTAGATGCCAGAAAGAAGAAAGAAAGAAGAAAGAANTTTTTTTTTTTTTTTTTTTTTTAATTTTTTGGCAGAAAGCAATTGGAATGCGACCGGGCAAGCTACAGGCCCACGCTCCCTCTGCCAACTTTTGTAATAATAGGAAGCTAGTTACAGTAAACAGTGGTAAATAACACACTCATGAAATCCAGTGGGGAATAAATGATTTGTTCTTATACAGGAAAACAAACAAAAAAAACCAAACCCCCAAAAAAAAACAAAAAAAAAAAGGAAAAAAAATACATCGGTCTACTTTTTAAATGCTGTTGTGCCCCACCCACACTGTCTCCAGTATATCCCATAACAGTGTTGGCTCTGGAGAAAAATGCATATAAGGGCTGGACTCGGTCATCTTGCACAGAAGCATGACTAGAAAATAAAACAAAGATGCTGGTTTACCAAAAAATTCAGCTCTTTGCAACACAACCGTTCACCACTCACTCTCTCCATTTTTGCATCTAGAAAGAGTTTGGTGGCTGGATTTATCCCTGATTTGTGAGAATGGAAACAGAATGAGCACAATGCTATTTCTGTCTGTACCCAATATGTATAGTACATTGCTTACAAAATATTTATCTCTGTTTCCTCCCACCCACTACTTTGTTGCATTCACCACTGCTTGGGAGGAGAGGTAGAAGACGCAGCAGATAAATGAAGATTGGAAAGGATGTTTACTTGAGGGAGATTTGCTGTGAGTTATGAAAAGGACTTTTTAAAAAACTACTTCCCAACATTTTTCTGGATGTAAACAAGTTTAGTTATACTGATAGGTTATTCCAATGCCCATAAAGGATCTGTTGCCTTTTCTACTATGAGCTCTTTTTATAATTAGGAAGCTTTTTCCTTAGGCTGTCTTACTTCTGAAATGTAAGCCTGCAACTTCTTCTCACATCCCTTACAGGTGGGGAGAAGAGTTTTCTCCCTGCCCCTCTGCAACAGCCTTTTACATATCTGACATCTCCTGTTTCTACTCTGCCCAGTCCCAGTTCTCTCTCCTTCTGCAGTCTTTTGGCCCCAGTGACGGTCTCTGCTGCATTCTTTCCAATTAGTCCTCACTCTCTTGAGCACAACACTGAAGACCAGATGATGAAAATCAAGCCAAGCTCACCTCTGAGCATGGTAGCTCTTTTTTCCATGTCAGGGTGATTTGTCTCACACCCACCTTGTGACCTCCTCCACGTAAAGCAGGACAAGTCAGAGTAAGACAACTCCGGGTGTCATGGATACACAGCCATGCTCCGGGGCTTGGATGGAGAGCAAAAGTAGCTGTCTTGAAAATAACCCAAGGGCAATGCAAGAAGCAGCAGCCTCTTCTGTTTCTCCTTCCCCTTCAGCCTAGCTGTTAGTCAGGGTCTGATCTGCAAACATGTCCTTCCTGTGAGGTTCAGACCACAAAACTGACTGCTTGCCACATTCCCCTGTTGTTTTTTTCCTTGGGTCACTGTGTGAATCTAGTTTATCACATCTAGCCCTGTGCTGAACATTGTTAGTGTTGAGCAATCTATGAAGTCAGAAACTTCCCATGGAGAGTTTTTCTTTGCTTTATCCAGAATCCACCAACCCATAGAAATGTACACAGTATGGTCCCTTAAAATATCCTCCTTTGTCACCTCTGGGAAATTCTGCTGTTTCATTCCTGAACTCTTTCACAACTCTTTGTGTCTGTTGGGGAGGGCAGGGCTCATTGCTGAGCGCCACGCTCCCAGCTTTACTGGCTTTCTCTTTAGTCTGGAGAAGGGAAATACTCATGAGGTATTCCCTTCCAGTGCTCTTCTGAGCTCTTCCCAAAACAAGGGAAGAAGCCTACAAGATGGGAAGGTGATACTGCCATGATGAGCAATGGCACTACTCTTGCTTCTGCAGAGGACACACCATCACTTACTGGAAGGTGAGGTGAAGCATTGGCTGGAGTTAAGGAAAAAACATTTTGGGTCTGGGATTTCATCCAGGTCATGTAGATGGTAGATCAAAAGGAGCAGTCAGGACTCCATGTCTATTCATGCACTTGGAGCAAGAGTAGGGAGACAATGTGGCTCAGCACTGCCAGGAAGGACCATGTGTCCCTTCTTAGCTGACCGTCAGTCTAGTCCCACTGCACAGCAGCATTTCCCAGCACACTGCGGTGTGCTCTGGGTATGCTCCCTTCCCTCAGCTCCTGCTGAGACCATTTACTGACCTCACAGGTAACTGATCTGCCATTGTATGAGGCATAGAAGATGAAATAATTAATAAATAACAAATAATTCAGAAATCATCTTTTCTCACATAAAAATCCATGTTTCTGAGGAAAAGTACACACAGCTAAGGCCAGGAATAATCCTTTCAATTCCAGCAAAAGCTCCGATTCCTTTCCCCCCCCCCCCCACTTTTTTTTTTTTTGTGTGTAAGTCACAGACTCCCTTTATCTCCTCCCTTAACAATCTCATGCATAATAAAAACAGGGCTTCCTCTGAAAATCTTTTGTTTTCCAAAAATATGAAGAGTTCCAGGGAGAGCCTCCAAGATCAATTTGCTATCTGATTCCAAACAGAGATGAACAAAATCTCTGGTTTTCCCCACTGCCAAATATTTGTGGTGACATGCAGGATCTGCCCCTAATGTCAGCAGGAATATCAACAGAACATTTCCAGCATGTTTTCACAAATTTGCCATCAGTTCCCAGGCCATTTGGTGAAACTCTACAGACCTTGTGGGTTTGCTTTGTTAAAACCATCCACACAGATTTAAAGATAATAGCATCCAATGACTTTTCCCCACCTTTCTTGTCTTTTTTAACAGACTCTTAAAATGCTATGTGATTCCTTCAAAATGTTCAAATAATCACTCCTGCTTTGATTATAAACAAAGAAAACTTTAATTTGTCTCTTCAGCCAAATTCAGGAAAATCAGATCTCCCTTCTCAGTTGGAGAGGAAAAGACAAACAAACGTAATGAAGCCAGGCAGTTGAAAGGAAGGNGAAGAAAGAAAGAAAATGTACTGATTAATGGAGAAAAATATCTTGCATTGTACTTTTCTTCAAGCCCAGTTGTCCTCATTTACCAAGAACCTAAGCAAATGGCAAAAATGAAAGTGCAACCACTTCTCTGCCCCTTTCCTTCTACCAGGGTGGTGGAGCTGTGCTTGGACCCACCCTTGGAGGTGGGTGTCCCTTCAGTGCAGCTGTTACCACTCTCTCTGGCTGGTGTGTTTTCCAAGAAAACAACAGCTGCTGCTGTTATGTTCCAGGTGATACTCAGACCAGCTGGTGCCCATCCTGTACTCACAGAGATGGATGATGCTCAGTATTTTGGGAAACCACACCTTACATCTTTGCTCCTTCCTAAGCATGGAATTGTAGGAGCTGAGATTGCTGGGGAAGCCAACGTTGAAATAAATCAGCTGTGGCAAAGTTTAGGAGGGGCCAAGCAAGGATGTTCCAAGAGCATCCCTTGCACCACAGCTTAATGTCTGGTCCCAGCCCTTGCTACTTGCCCAAGATGTGCTCAGCAGCTTTGGCAGAGGTGCCTGCTGGAAATAGCATCATGGGTTGAGAAGTGTTCTCAGGGTGGGGTTTTACCATTTCACAGTCCCTGTCTTTAGAGTGGAAAAGAGACTTTCCACTTGTAACTCATTTTCAATACTTTTGCTGCCACAAGTGCTCCAGGAATAGCCTCTTACAGGCTTGAGTTTAAGAGTTCAGTTCAAGAGACAGCACATGCACCAAGTTTACAGATCTTCAGATGATTTCAAATATCACTTACATCACTCTAGAAGACACCAAGTCCATCAGAGCGAATGTAAACCTCTTCCTTGCAGTAGTTGTACCTCTTGAGGTACAGCTAAATGCTGCAGACACATTACTGTGACTGAATGCACATAATAGGTATTTGTGCATGCAAATGGATGGTTATGTGTGAGCAAATAATTACCTGATTTGCATGCCCAGCCATGGTGATTCAAATGTAAATTAGCTGTGCAGTTGCAGATATACTTCGCATCTACAGTTGCCTATTTATAGGAAAAAAATGTATATTTTTGTCCAGCCAAAAGGCTCTTTTACCCCCCTGACAATGCGATGTACGTGGCACACACTTGCATCTGCCCAGGGGTGAATGTCATCTGTATGCATGTCTGTATGAGAACTGCTCTGCCCAAACTGGGGTTCAACTTTATTTATAGAAAGCAGCAACAAAGGGTTTCTGTCTAACACCCACCCAAATCAATGCAAGTCTTTCTGGTGCCTTAAACGGGCTTTGAATCAGGCCCAGATGGAGTAAAGATATTTCTTAAATTATTTTTAAGGGAAGAAATGTTGCACGCAAATATGCGAATAGATTAGCAGAGACATCTGCAAGCCTCTGTAAACTAAGGGGTGATTATACAGCTGCGTGCTCGTGGCTTTAAAGTTCCCTTATCAAAACTTGCAAAATTAGTTTGATGATGCAGAAGTCAATAAAATATTTACTTAGAGGAATATTTTACTTCTGCATTTGCAAACTTCAAAGCAACGCACAAACCGTGGTTACATTTTCCAAAGTTAGTAATGATGTGTTTTTCTACAATACCATTGCTATGTGCAAATAATTACTTTTTTTTTTTTCCCTTTTTGATACAATTTCATTATTTGCATTGCTACTAGTGGCTCACCAATAAAGGCGAACATCACATTAGGATTCATGACAGTTTTCACATTGTATTATCAATATGTGGAAATAATTGTCTGCTCCGGGATTAAATTACATTATTGTGTATCTTTTTCATGCCTAATAAATAATGATGGATGGCTTTTATTTTCATCACCACCTGCAACCATTTAGTCACCTCTTGATTGTTGAAGATAAAATGATAAAAGGCAAGTGTTATGTTGCAAGCAAAAGAATGCAGTCAAAACAGTTACATGCCTCCCGTTTCTGCCTACCATTCTCCAGCCCTCAAAGAGTAATAGATGTTGTTCTGGGAAGGCTGGTAACCTGCAAACTGGCAAACAGTTCCCATAAATTGGGTGAGGGGAGGAAAATGTGGAAAACATCTTATTTTCTTGTAAAACAGTAATTATTTCTTAGTGCATGATTCATATTCTGAAAATTAGGTTCTTGTTCTGCTGTGCAAATCAGTTACATGCAATTAGAATGCAAAGCAGAGGCACATACTTGGTGTTTAGCCCTTTTAAATAGAAATGAAAACAGCCTGCAAATCGTACCAAAGTTTAAAATGCATGCTAGGTGATTTTGAAATTCAAAGAAACAAGACCATGCATAATGAGAAGCCCACTCATGCTCATTCCATTTCCTTATTTTTTCTTTTTAATTGCCAGTTGTGAGGCTTAATAATAAAAATAGACGTTACATATTTTAGGAAACTAAGGACAAAGTTCTTTGCCAGTGTTGATGTATTTATACACAGGCTCATGGCTGCATGGGCACACACAGACTCACAGTTTATGTCACTTTTTACATGATCATCCTTTCTACTAGGTCAAGTGTAATCTTGAAATTGTTGTAACTCCTACCTGCACATCCCGGTCCAGAAACTCTTTAAGCTGAAAACAAATGGAGTTGACATTTTGAGTTAAAGCTTACATTAGCTATTGTCACAAGTCTTTAATCAAACTCACCCTCTTCAGATATCCTGTATTGTTAGCTGGGGCCGCTCTGCATGGAGTGCCTTTTAAAAATAGCAGAGCAATATTTAGAATGGAAAGTTATTGCTGGATAATTTCATTAGCTGTGAGTGTATCAAACTGAGCTCAAGACAAAGTCATCCTCTCTTGCCTTTTTTCCCCCTCTCTTTAACAAAATAGTCAGTTCTGAGTCAAAGGTTTATTCTCTGTATGCAGTTTCACATGCTTGGCTCTATTATCTTTAAATCATAAGATGACAATCTTCTCAGGCATACCAGAGAGTCAACCAAAATCCAACAGTAATAGATAATCCTATCAAATGTCAAGTTACTGAGGAGAAGCGGTTTGAAAAATAGGCCAACAGTCCATTACTTGATTTACCTTGAGAGGATGTTAACATTTCTGTAGTCTGCCTTCAACGGTGTATAGTTTCTCTGTATTGCTGCATCATTTTAAAGCACGTTTCCAGTGTTAAGAACTATTCCTGTTGTTTGTGCTTAAAAAGACACTTTGAATTTTCTCCTACAAGCAGAAACTTTTGTTTAAAATAACAAATGCTTTTCCTTCAGGGACAAAAAAACCCCACTGGTGATGCTACAGCCCTTGTCCCTCAAACATATAAACACCAACAACACTTACTAGCCCAAATTTATGGTAGAAATGATAAATTGGTTTTACTAATAGCTGAAGAGTGGGATTTCCTGAGGTACCCAGTCACCTGACCCATAGAAATGCCTCAATAGTAGAAAATTGTTGTCAGTGATCATAAGCAGGGACTCAAAGGGCAATGCTGCGTGCTGATGCGCTCAAACCACTTCTGTGGCACTGTGTCACTCAACTTGGAACTCATCAGCACTTACTTGAAACTCATTAAACTCATGTACAGGAGGGTGCTGTGGCAGAAGACCCTCAAAGCTGCTGCACCAAACAGAGGAAACTGTCCTCGAAAAATTTCCCAAAATTTGAATAGGCAAAAAAAAGAAGTTGTCTGGAAAAACTCCTTGTCTCTGTTACTGATATATCAGAAGTTCAAACAGAGCATCCCTCAGAGACATCATTCTTTTCCCACTTTGCTCAGGTGTAGCACTACCAAAACCTGCTACAGAAGGGATAGAGGGAAAAATCAGGGGCAGAAGTAACATCTTCTATGGCAATATTCTCATTAGTCACAGCATTTGCAATGCATAGATTTTTCTTCTGATACATTTGCAACCCTTTTTACATCCTGACATTTCCTTCCTGGCACCTTGCTTAAAACACACATGCAAGTACACAGGCACACACACACAGAGCAAAGGGCTGACTCTACAGCTGAGAATTTTTCATTCTGCTGTACAGACAGATGGTCTCTGGGACAAGACAGAATCCTCCACCCCCAGAGCTGGAGCTGCAGGGGTGACACATGTGCCAGGCTGTAGGCAGCTGCATGACTGCAGTTTTCAGAACTTTACTGCCCTCTCAAACAAAAAACAAAACAAAACAAAAAAAAAAACCCAAAACAAAACAAAAAAAAAAGCTCTCCAAGTTCTGCCTGCAGCCAGAGGCAGTCACTGTCTTTCTCATCTGTGCTCTCCACCCATGCCTTCGTCAACAGGTAATTTTCAGACTCAGCTCATTAACACTCCACCCCACCGTCGCTGTCCTTTCTGAGCCTCTTACCCACTATTCTTTTCTATTTAACTGACCTGCCCTGGCATTTGAGATTAAAAATATTTGTTTTACATTCACAGCAGTTGCTCAAGTCTCTGAAGAGAGCTAATGCTGATTCTGACATCCAAAAGTGCTACAGCATGGACAGGGAAGCAAACTTTTTTTGGCTGGAGTTCTGCAGAGAGGGCGGGACATGCAGTGGGCTCCGGACACTGAGAGACATTGTCAATGCCATTTTTGGCTTCAGAATAGGCTTCCAGCATGTAGAACATCCACACGCATAACATAAACAGGCATCAAGATAAGGAAATGACAAGGAGGCAGAAGGAAAATGGGTTTAGCTAGCAGATGCCCTGGTGAGGAGAGAGGGCACTCTGTCCCATCTGTGAGCAGTAGATACAAAATCCTACCACACAGGCTGATTTGGGATTGCTGGATGCGTTGATGGATGGTTTTAACCACAGTGTCACTGGTGCCAGAAAGCAGAGTGGGAGAATTGAGACCTCTGTGGTTTATGCTGTGGTCCAACCTGATTTTTGCACCTCTGCAAAAGGACATTTTTGGTAAGTGAGGACATCCTGGCATGGCTGCTGCTGTGATCCACCCATGGGCATTTATTTCTGTCTCACAGGTCATCAGCAATTTTTGATCCAGGTGCCAGTGTGTGTCAGGCTGTGGCTTTGCAAGCTAACAGTTCACAATGTCAACAAAAGGCAAGTGGGGAAGATTAGACAGCACCCACCCACAATGAGCCAAATCAGTCCCTGGGGTTACATTATCTCAGTAAACAGAATTACAGGGCTGAATGTGAAGTTATGTCTCTGCTGTCATCAGTGTTGTTAGTTCCTCTAGTGCAAGGTTGGCAAAGTCACTCATGTTGAAGGTGGGGTACAGTTACGGGGAGCAATAGTTCAACAACTGTAGTTTGAAAGATCTGTGTAACTCAGTATGGGATTCTCATGCTTTGCAGGCATAGATGTACTGAGGCAATGAGGTGCAGCAAGTGACAGAACTGGGAAACATCCCCAGAACATCACAAACAAATCTGTGCTCCGAGTTTCAAGCGAGAACGTGCTGCCTGGCCCAAAGGAAGATACACCCAAGTAACAGCCACCAAATTCTTTGACAATCTCACGTGGTACACAAGAGGGAACTCTGCCCTGGGCAGGTAAGGCTTGAAGTTTTAATTCTGTCTTTTTCCTCCTCTTGGCTTTGACTTGATTAAAATCAAAGTGAAGTTTCATGTAAACATGAGGAGCAACTTCTTCACTGTGAGGGTCACAGAGCACTGGAACAGGCTGCCCAGGGGGTTGTGGAGTCTCCCTCTCTGGAGATATTCAAAACCTGCTTGGACACATTCCTGTGTGATCTGGTATAGGTGACCCTGCTCTGGGATATTAACCTTCACCTTGTAGATACTGAGCAGGTACCTGGCACTAGCAATGATTCCAGCCCGCAGCTGCAGGTACCAGATCCAGCAAGCAAATAAACAGCAACAAGAACCACCCAGCCTTGATGCTGTTGTGAAGTAGATGTCTCCTGAAGGGTGAGAATGTGTCTCATGGATCTTGTGATTTGGGGTGAACTGAATCTGCATGTTTTAATGAAAATGACTATCATCCACATTTTGTTTTCTTTATAAACATTTGCAGAGTATCAGTAGCCAATCTAAATGTCTCAGCAGACAAGTACATACTGTACTTCAGCTCTGTCTTTCTGGAGTTTTGGAGAAAACATGTTAGCTGGAACCAGCTGATGTGCTATCCATGGGTCTCGAGGGCAAACTCCTTCAAATTAAGCATGAGCTTCGTGTCCCTTCCAAACTTGTTTTCTGCTCTTTTTTCCTAAATCTTCAGAAGTTTGTCAAACCATTTCTGCTCCCCATCATGCTCAGGGACATCTGCTTTCGAGATCATTCAGGAGAGTTCCTGACCACTCTGCAAAACACAGCTCTCCAGGTGACTAAACAACAATGAATTGTGCCTGGGCCCAGGAAGGAGATCTGTGAATAACCTCCTCTTAACCGGGCTATGATCCATTTTGATTTTAATTGTGATGTTTTCCTCTTTTGGATGAGGATTATCTTGTCCAGAGAGAGGGCAGCGTGTGTGCAGAGGTAGCAGAAGCCCTTTGGCACGTGGCTGCAGGCTGTGCAGGCAATCGGCTCAGCTGCGAGAGTCCAGGCGGCACCTATGACAGTTTCATTATTGGAAGGTGAACCTGCTGTCAGATGATCTTTTGTCACTTTTAAGCAAAGGTAAAGGATCTAAGAAAGCTCTTTCTTGCTGGCTTTTTGGACAGAGACATTTAGATTGAGTACCATGGCTTTCTCTCACTACAAAGACTACAAAGGTATTTTTATCTTAATTAGATACTTTCGGTGGCCTACTTTCTCACAAGCCCTTGTCCAGTCAGCTTGTCATTTCAGCCACCATTCAGGCACCCTCAAATCCAGACCAGCTGGTTTCAAAGCAGTCCTGGCACCACGCTACCCAAGGGCTCCTGCACGCTGGACAGAGTGGGAGCATCCACCTTCAGAGACCAGTTTGAAGCGGTCCTCATCTGACACAAAGAGACCATGACAGAGCCCTGTGCCTCCCCCCCTGGAGGCTTTGTCATCCTGCTGCATGGAGGGGAAGGCTCACTCCTCTGGCATATGCCAGCCAAGCCCTCGCCACTTGTTTCTCTAGGCTAATGCAGCAAGAGCAGCCCAATTCATCTTGACAGAGCAGTTAAGTAAGTGGCACAGATTTCACATGTCAGCCTCTGCCTGCCTAATCTTAGAGTTATCCCATTGCAAGTGACTGGCAAGAAGGTTCAGCATCATGTGGTGGCAGTAGTCCGTAGGCTTCAAAGTATGTGCTGTGAACTAAGTGTTTTGTTTGGCTGTTTTACACAGGCTAGATCCAAACTCAAAGGAGTTTGTAGAATCATAGAAGATTTGGGTTGGAAGGGACCTTAAGGAACCCTAAGGTTCTAACACCCCTGCCATGGGGTCTTTGCTTAGACCAGGTTGCTCGAGACCTCATCCAACAAGGCCTCATCCAAGGCCTTGAACACCTTCACGGAGGTGAATCCACAACCTTCCTGGGCAACCTGTTCCAGTGTCTCATCACCCTCACTGCAATGAATTTCTTCCTGATGTTGAGTCTAAATCTACCCTCTTCTAGCTTAAAACCATTCCCTCTCGTCCTGTTGCTACAAGATCTCGTGACAAGTGTCTACAACTTTCTTCTAGGCCCCATCAGCTACTGGAAGGCTGCTAAAAGGTCTCCCCAGAGTATTCTCTTCTCCAAGGACCTTACAGTAGCCTTCCAATGCCTTTACTCTTTTCTGTGAGCTGTGCTAGAGGATGTTGGTCTTCAGGTGAGCTATGGACCCACTCATCCTGACCAATAAATTGACTTCCCAGCTTCACATCACTGCAATAGTGCTTTATGACCAAGGCTCATGGTGGGACCTGGCCACCATCTGCATTTCTGCCTGTTCCTCTCACTCAGGTAGTCGAAGAAAGGAACCATAGGTGGTAATAGAGGGGATCCTTCCCCGCCACAGTGTCTGTGTTGACTCCCTGTCCCTTAGGGAGCAGCCAGATATCACTTCTCCTGACAATATCCAATGGTTTGGTAGTCCTTGTAGCCCTACTCAAATCCTGGGAACAATGAGATGCTGTTATGCTCATTTTGCAGAGAAAGTGAAGGATAGCTTCTTGCAGGTGTGTTACTGGACCTAGAGACCTGAGAGGGAAAGGATTAGAAGCCATGACTCATGGCAACTCCTTTACACCAGAGGTATTGGTGCAACTGTTTCTGGCTGCTGGATAAAGTTAAACCAAACATCTCCCCAGTGCTAATTGCTGTGCTGTTTATAGTAAACGGGCTTGGGTAAATAAAGCAACTGCAAAGAGTACCTATAAAAAATCGAAGGTAAGGCTGCACAATAGAGTAGTAAAAGGCTATTTATGTTGACAGCATCTCAAAACTTCTGCAGTGGGAAACCAACTACNTTCCTGTGCTGAGGGTTCCAGAACTGCACACAGTTTGTACTTCACACAGTTATGTGTGAAGGAAGGCTGCTTTGTGCATACTGTAGTTGATGTTATTTGATGATGATGATACAAGTGCAACTTTCACACTATAGAATGGACTGTTTGTGTCAGCTGAAGCTGAGTCACTGCTATATCATACTGTCATCAACAGAGTAACTCAACAGAAGCTGTGTTACTTTTTACTCAGAACCGATTCCCACCATAAACCATGCAACATGCTCCCAGTGAGATGCCACTCCCATGCTCACGACAAGCCCTGATTTGAGGTCTCTGAACAGTCCGCCAGTCTAAAATTTTCTACCAGTCTTTCTGAACTCCCTAAGTATTCCTGAAATCCCTGGTGGAGTCTTCCCTTAGCTCTTCTTTTACTGGGTCACTGACAGAGACCATGAAGAGGCGTCACTATGATTGCCCTGTTTGTAAGCTCTTCTCCAGGCACCTCTTGCTGGCTGCTGTTAGAGAGGACACACGATGCTAGAAAAGTGCTTGGTCTGAGCTGGGATGGTTGGTTTTCTTACCATGTAAGTGTTTGCTATAGCTATTCATGCAGCCACAGTAAATCCCCAAACCACAGCCCTGGCAGTTAAGGTATCAGATTAGTCATTTTTGGAGGAATGTCTTTTGATGTGGCATGACATGAAGTGCCTGTATCATGTAAGCCCATCATTGTGACCCACCTTGAGAACAGATACTTTCAAATTTGCTGGTAAGGTTTTATCTCCTCTTTCACTTTCGTTCAAGTTTCCCCCCTTCTTTACAAGAACAGGGAAATTGCTGCTCTTGTAAGCTTACTGAGAAACCTGCATGCATCTGGTGCTGCTAATGTCTTCCTCTTTGACTTGACGCAAAAGCTTACCCCAAGGACATTCATTGCACCTCATACTATGGGTAGAAAGCCTTAGGGACTCCTTGTGTCCTATGTACCAGACTTAATTCTTTTGCTTCATTACATTTGGGGAGTTGGTGTGCAAAACCACTACTCTATTCTGTAAAGTTGTACTTCCATCAGTGTTGCACATCTGATACAAGTAAATATCCCAATTTCAGTAAAAATGGCCCAAAACTGCATCCAGAATTTCTCTAAAGTTTCCTGTGCGCATTTCTGTTTTTTCTCCTTGTTAGAGGATTTTAGCAGGACTGTCAAGAAAGCTCTCACTGATGTCATGTGGTCCCAACTCCAAAAGTTCAGAGACTTGTTAAAAGTTTATTGCTGTCCTTCAGATTATTTGTGCTACTCTGCTTAAGTCCAAGTTTTTGCCTTAACAGGAGAACATAAACTCTTATTTTGGCAGTTGCAAAAGTTTTCTCAGCCTTTAGGCTTTCCTATTGTAAAGTCCAATTGTGTTAGGTAAATTAGAAGAGCTAGCAGAAAATGAGTATCAGATTTTAAAGAAGTACAAAATAAGTTGTTACTGTATAAAAGATGATATTTAAGGAGCATGTCTTGGGCAAGGCAAAACCATAATCAACACCAAAGCAGAATCCCTCTAAACTTATTTAGTAAAGAAATTAATAGAAACCTTGTGCTTTTGTTAGTTTCCCCTTTTCTGAAATGTTTGGGGCTTTCTGTTGTGTTAATATTCTTTCCATTATGATGTCTATGTGAGAAATGGAGATAAATAAAACAGATGTACTGACCATGGTTACCAAGGGAGCAGTTTCCTTAGCAATGGCAAAGCAGTTGTCAAAGTAGTCAATGTTCCCTCCCTCTTTCTCTCTCTCACATGGCTTGTTTTTACTAGTTGGCATAGCTTGATTACACAAACAACTAATCATAAATGCCTCTTCCAAATTTCCAGAAGCAGGCAAATAAGGCATAGGTGGGTCATTAGTCAGATAATCCCAATCTGGTTCCAGTTCAGTGTCTACCCAAACTACTTCTTTTGTTCCATCATCTTTCATAAGAAATTCACTGTCTAAGGAACATGAAAGTCATCCAGATGGAAACATAGCCACATACTGCACACACCAGATACAAAAAAGATTGGGAGATGAGAGAGAAGTATAAAATTGCCACCTGTCCAAAGCACCAGTCCCTTCCTCTTAAGGATAAAGATGGCAGCTAAAATAAACCCTATAAATAGGTCTTGTAACTGCCTACATGAAATGGTTATTATCCAAGAGTAGATGTCTGATCCTGCCATCCTCACCGAGGCTGGAGAGTGGATTATGCTGCACTATAACACTTATCACTCTATGGGTGCCTCTGATGGTGCTCCTAAGTGTGTGAGGTCCCTGGGCTGCATCTAGAAGTGCCCAGCTGAGGCCATTACCCAGCAGGCTGCCACCTTCACCCTTGCCACTTGCTGGGAGCTTAGCACCCTTTTTGTAGCCTCATTCCCAAAGCACATTGGTGTTCTGAGAGACAGCAAGGAGGAGGTGAGATGGATTCATGCTGCTCTATGGAAGGGATCAGCTCTAAAGGGACAGCAGACCTCATATAGTGATTGGAGTGTAGTATAGTATAACACTGTTATCTAGAACTCCAGACACTCTAACCACCAAACTGGAAGTTATTCATACCAAGAAGGGTGGAGGGCAGTGATGAAGTTCATTCCCATTCTGTATTTAAGTTTAACACTTAGTTTCAATCAAACCATGATTAAAAGTGGTGGATCAATAGGCTGATAATGCAGACAGATCTGGGCTGCAGCAGTGGTTGCAAGAGTCCTTCATTCTGGTGATTTGCATTAGGAAATGATTATTGTCTTGATGACTCTGTTTCCAACCAAGGGCACACCTGTTTAATTTCAAACAGAGCTAAATTCCTACATGCAGGTATTTCTAGAGAGTGTCTAGTTGCAGTGTAGAAAAGGACACTCTTAAAGTTCTGGATTTTTTTGAAAAGCAGTATTAATCATAGTATCCACTGAAGGGTCACTAGAGAAAATACTGAGTGGAGCACGTTTGGATTAATTCTGGGTTGCTAAATGCCATGTTGATGTCACTGCTAAGATTTGTAGCTTTCAGTGTGGTTACTAAAAACATTTGCTAACAAATGGCACCTCAGAGCTTTCTGATAATCCAGTTGCTTCGTTTGTATTCTTCTTTAACCTGTGGCTAAAATTCACACATGCTCATTTTTCCAACACGTCCTTATTTAGTGCCTGCAACAAGCATGGATATTTTTGTTCAGGTTGACTGGAATTTAATTAGACACTGATAAAGAGAAGGAAAAGTGTGATGCTATGTACAGACAGAGCCAGATGATTGCCACTGCTCCCCCTTCTCTGTGCAGCTCAGTGCCATGGGGTAGGTTGCCAACTACACCTGTTCTCCTCCTAGGGATATTCATTTCATGACTACAATATTCATGATGCACTCCTGGAGGCAAAGTTTGGAGTTTTCTGGAGCTTTGCTTACAAATACCTCTAGCAGGAATCTGACATCTCAGACAGGAAGGCACAGAACGAGCTAGAAGTGTAATATCAGGTAAAAGTGTTGCTGGCCTCTGATGTGTGACTTGTGTGCCCTTGCTTACAGCACCTGGACAGAGAGGGGGGAGCAGGAGAGGGGTAGGAACGTGATGCCGCCTATGAATGCTATAAGCAAACTCCATCTCTCATCTGCCTTACTAAGAAAGTTGCACAGAAAAGGAAGAAAAAAGGGCATGGCGTATTTCTTAGCAATTTCCTCTATTCCACATCAAGGCAGTTTCAGATTCAGAGAATCTCATGGTGTTTGAATTCCATAGATCTGCACAATCCTTGTGAAAACCAGTATTTTTGTGTCAAGAAATGTGGGAACAAAGAGGAGGGAAAGGTAAAAGCCACATAAGATCAAATAATACTCAACTAATGAGACACTTTTTCGTCTAGAAGAAACAGTGTGCTGTATGTGTGTGAAGGAATGGGGAAGGTCTCATTTCTGCTGTGCACAAAATGTAAGTATACAGCTTGGCTTTTAAAAAAGGAATCTTGGACAGGGAGGTAGGAAAGCTACAGGAGGGAAGGTGGAGCAGTGGTAGTCATCAATCTGACAGAAAAAGGCAGCGACTCAGATTGCTCTCTGCAAAGAGGCAAGTTTGCTATTTCAATTGTAGGAGGAACAAACCTTGAGGTCAGCTGCAGTCCTGAATCATGTCAAAGCCCATGGTATGTATAGCTCTCTTTCCATATCCTCCATAGCCCTTTTACCTCAAAAAACACGAAGATAAACTGATGAGAAGGTAGAGGTGTCAAGTCACCTGGGAGCACAGCTTTTCCAGGACAGCCACCCAGTTCCCATCTCCCAGCCGCAATCCTGCCAGTCCCTAATTCAGCAAGCACTTAACCACCCTGCAGTGACCCCCAATTACTAAAGTGGCAGCTGTGCAGTTCACTGGCCACTGGCTGAGCTGATTTCTTTAATACTGTGGTCCCAACCATCTGCTGTGCATTTGATGTAACTTTTCAATTAACATTCTCCAAGGATTTGCCATGCATTATGGCCCCAGCCATTCCCACACCCATCACTCCTGGGCTGCACCGCTGTAACTCTTTCTACCTCCTGCACAGACACTCCAGGCACAGATTTAATGGCACCTACCTAAATCACAGAATCACAGAATGCCTGGGGTTGGAAGGGACCTCCAGGGACCGTCCAGTCCAACTCCCTGCTAAAGCAAGGTCATCCAGACCAGGCTGCACAGGATCATATCCAGGAAGATTCTGAAAGTCTCCAGAGAAAAAGACTCCACAACAATTCTGAGCAGTCTGGTCCAGTACTCAAAGGAAAGAACTTTTTCCTCGTGTTTGTGTGGCACTTCTTGCCTTCTGGTCTGTGCCCTTTGCCCCTTGTCCTATCACCAAAAAGGGCTGACCCCATCCTCTTGACACCCATTCTATAGATATTTAAATCTCTTCGGTCAGAGGTGTGTAAACACACATGCAAAGGCCGTACAGAAGAGAGACCTAAATGCAGAGGCAAAAGGTTATTGAATGTGACTAATGCCACTCACACAGACAGCCACAGGATTCCAGCCTGGCAAATGAAGGTTGATGCTATAACTGCGCCAGGCAGGAGCAGAAGCAAAGCTGTCCTTCTCGATATCAGGCTACCACAAACAGTCCAGGAGCAGAGTAAGTTTTGCTGACAGGTTACATAAGAATAAACAAAACTAAAGCAATAAGAATCAAAAAGAAAAACCAGGCCATTTGCACCATGCTGAGATGGTTTTCAGATCCTGACACTTCAGCTGAATGCAACTCGTGTTCAATTGCCTGCAGTCTTGTGAAGAAATCTTTGTGTTGCTCAGTATTGTAGTGTTTGCTCCTTTACTTGCATAGCTCTTTGGAGCTAGTGAGCTCGTTTTGTTTGTTTGAGGGTTTGAAGGCCCACGTGTGTGAAGTATTTGACAATCTTTTTGAGTAAGGTCTAAAAATACGGGCATTTGCCAAGAGGAAGAAGGGTAGAGACCTGCTTCAGTGAACTGCATTTGTATTCTCACTTCAGAGCTGAGCGCTCATCAAAAAGGTCTGAGAAGAAAGTGTTTGGCTTTGGCCCTGTGGAGTTTGCTGCTGGTGTGCCATCAGGTGTGAAAACTGAGAGTGCCAGCATGGTGCAAGACCAGAACTCAAGAGAAAGAACTGGAATGGAGAGATGCCATTAAAATACCAGAAACAGGAAAGGTAAACTGAGCTAACAGAATGAAATCACTCAAAAGGGGGTAAAGATGAGTAAGCTGCAGAGGGAAAAAAGAACTGAAAAGAGGGAAATCTTCAACTCAGGTATCAGATTCATAGCTTGAGAGAGAGGGGAGGGTACAGCAACAGAGAGGAGTGGGAAGGTGGGGATAAACGTGAGACAAAAGTGGGAGAAAATAAGCAAAGGATGGTATGGAAAGACTAAAATCCATGAAACCAAGTGGTCATTTTAGGGCATTGTAGCAATACAGGGAAGAGAGAGCAAATTGCAGAGCAGCTGGCTGTGAAATGAATGTGAGGAAGTCAATGCACCCAGTACAAGCAACTCTGTGAAGGTGGGTCTTGGCATTGTTTGGAGACTGATTTGTTAGTTTATAATAATAACTGTGTCAGTGTCATTACTAATACAGTTCCAGCCATGTGCTTAACTTTATATCAGGGCAGCATGTTTACTCAGATTTCTGAAATAAGCCATACCATCAGACTAGAAAAAAAATCTGTCCTCACTATCACTTGTAACCAAAGGAACCAATGCTCC
>VWZE01014340.1:646312-698812 GCA_013396675.1 Eubucco bourcierii | reverse complement strand
TTGCAGGTCTGGTAGCTCAAGTGCTGGCCTTAACGTACACAAGAGATGAAAGAGGTGGGTTTGAATGCAAAATTTTTTTCCTTAAATGTCCATCTCAATGAACAAATTACTGCAAAATAGATGAGGTCCAGAGCTAATGATTAAGTTCTGTTTTAGCCCTTCAGCCCTGCACCATTTCAAATTTATACTTGTTCATGTTGGTGATATAGCAGCACAGCACAGCAGTAACTGGCTGATGAGTCACGCCCAGTTTGGCAAAGTCCCAGGTGCAGATCATCCTGCTTGACAGCTTTACAAAAAAAAAAAAAGTAGAAGGAGCACAAGGCCTATGAGGAGAGGCTGAGGGAGCTGGGGTTGTTCAGCCTGGAAAACAGGAGGCTCAGGGGTGACCTCATTGCTCTCTACAACTACATGAAAGGAGGTTGTAACCAGATGGGGCTCAGTCTCTTCTCCCAGGCAGCAGAACAAGGGGACAGTCTTAAGTTGTGCCAAGGGAGGTATAGGCTGGATGTTAGGAGGAATTTCTTCACAGAGAGAGTGATTGGCATTGGAATGGGCTACCCAAGGAGATGGTGGAGTGGCTGTCACTGGAGGTGTTCAAGAAAAGACTGGATGGGGCAGTTAATGCCATGGTCTAGTTGATTGGATAGGGTTGGGTGATAGGTTGGACTGGATGATCTTGGAGGTCTCTTCCAACCTGCTTGTTTCTATGATTCTATGACCCTAGTAAATTACGAAACAGCAAACTTGAAATGCTTTGGAGAACCATTCCTGTAGAGCAAATAATTATTTCTATAACCTCTGTTTCAGGGCTTATTGTTTTCTGATGTAAATGTTTAGCTGCAATTGCAGGAGACTTACTATGTGCATGTGGAGGCAACTCGTGTGATGGAGGAGTTAATATTGGTAGAAATATAAGCACTGCTTTTTGAAAAGGGTTTTCTTGGGGTTTGGTAAGGCCTGATGAGCTGCTTTCTCAAGAGATGTAAGCGAGGTAGAAAGGTGAAGTCAACATGGTTGCAACTCCTGGTCCACAGCAGCACTTCGGGATGGTCACCAAAATGTTCTATGCTGCATAGTTTAAGGTAACATCAAGACCTATCCTACAACTTCCACGTCACACTATCTATGGACTGTGCTGTTTGCCAGAAAGCTAAACAGGGAGTCAGAAAACCAGGAGACAAAATCCAGGAGAGGGACTGTTTTAAGTATTTTACAGAAGATGGTAGGAAATAATAATGCTGTTGGTAGAGAAATT
Organism: Eubucco bourcierii; assembly: GCA_013396675.1. Classification (NCBI taxonomy): domain Eukaryota; kingdom Metazoa; phylum Chordata; class Aves; order Piciformes; family Ramphastidae; genus Eubucco; species Eubucco bourcierii. The sequence continues at coordinate 697,554 of VWZE01014340.1, read as the reverse complement.
ACTCTGTGATGATCTCCTGGGAAGATACCCTTATGTTTCATTAGAGTAGTAATTAGACTTGGGACGACCTTAGGAAAACCTACCTCATGTACTAGCTCATTCTCTTTTTTGTGTTTTGGTTTTTTTTTAAGCTCACTAAAGTTCCCAGACATGCACGCCTAGGGCAGTCTTAAATGAAGAGAAGGGACAAAACAATGATGCTCATAAAAGTGCTCTTTGAGGCTTACTGAGACCAAGCAAGTCAAGGTACAAATTAGCTAATTATTTGTGGTTGTGGAGCTTTTTGTGGGAAATACTGTATAACTTGTTTTCTGTTCTTCTCTTCTGTGTTTTTTTCAGTCTTTAAGTTTGGCCTGATTTTAAAGCAAAAATGTGATGTGGGTGTGCAAGGACAATAAGTTTTCTTTTTTGATCTCTCATCCTTCCCCTTCCTCTTGACCAGGAACCCTTTAGGAAAACTTGTCAGAGAGAACCTCTTCAGTCATTGAGGCCAACCTCCTGCAACCTGCAGGAACTATTTAATTTAAAGCTCTGTGAAACTTCTGTGCTTGACCCCAGCTCTTCAAATTACAAAACCCCTTTCCAACCTTCTATTGCAGGCTGGATCTGTAGTGAGAGACCCACAGTGACCACTATAGCGTGGCACTTGGAGAAGTCAGCAGGGACTGAGGACATGGAGTTGCCAGCTTTGTACTCTGCACAGCTGCTCACTCTCTGCAGAATCAAATCTCCCGTCTTGGTTCAGAGATCTTGCAAAAGTGCAAGTGAATACAGGATTTTGTGCAACCATGTAATTTCTCAGTGTAAATTCTGCTTACTGAAGTGATTACTATCCAGTTACCACTTCTAAAGTGTTTGAAGACAAAGATGTTTAATTACATTCAGTAGTTAAACTTAAGTTTGTGTTCGGCTGTAACAAGCAGAAACTTATGGGTACAGTCAAATATGAATGCCAGAAAAATGAAGAATATAAATTCCAGAGATCTCAGCATTCAGTTGAAGGACCCAAATGCACACAGGTTCCCACTTCGATAACAATCACAAGTTGATAAAACCTCACATCTCACTTGCATTTTATTTTATAGATGAGACCTATATGTAATAAAAGGATGTGTGGGAACTCACTACAAAACAAGGGAGAGTAGTTCTTTTAGCTCTTCTGGTCATTTTTTTTCCCAGTACTAAGTCTTGCAGCAGTTAATTTCAGTATTCATATTTTGAATCCTCGCCCTGTTTAATCCAGTACTTAGTTTAGTCAAGTTTCTCTGACTATACATTAGGATGAAATCAGAATTAAGTGCAATATATTCATACAAATTTTTCTGCTGTGCATAGGATGAGGCAATAAAGGAGCTTGAAAAGAAAGCTACTTTCAGAGACCATAATTCCATATGATAAGTTTTGTAGTAGTGTCATATACAACCAGTTAGAAAATACTTCAAAATCAGAGGCATCAAGTTTCATACAATTTCATGTCAAAGATGCACCGCTGAAAAGCTCCTATTAAAAACATGAAAACATGCCAACTGCAGGAAAGTGAACAACTGAGCAAAAAGTGAGACAAAGTGTTACTAATGTCTGCCAACTGGTATTATTCACCAGTACCATCAATCACACATGAGCAAACTCCATCGCTGCTCCCCCAGAACATGAAAATCCAACTCACCCCTAATTCCTGCTTGCACAGTTGTCTTGTTTGTGGCTAAGACTCTGATCTATTGTTTCCTCTAGTTCTGAGAGTCTGTTTTAACCCCAGCAAGTCGCATTGAGGCTGGCAGCAAAAGGGGAGGAAAACCCTGTTCAATTAAAACATCTTAACCACTATTTAGAATGCAGATGAGCCCCTCAGCAATGAGGAAATTAGTGTTTTATGGCAAAGCATTTATATAGTTTATTCTATATTTGAACCATAATAAATTACATCCATTTTTTACAAGAATTATAACTGACATGCTGTCAGAGCTGTACATGTACAGCCTTGGAAATATACATAATACTTTGAAAGCTGTCACATTCAGTACAGTTGTAAACATCACCCTAGGTTACCAAACTGTTATCTTCTGGTTTACTACTTCAGATAAACCACGGGATCTTCGCACATTTCAACCAGAGAAAAATCAATTCTCCCTCAAACAGTTGCACAGCAGCTTACCACCCGTGCTTAAATACACAACCTCGTACGAACTTGGACTCTAGTTTGGGTCTGTTTGCAAAATATTCCTGATCACATTTTAGGTCTGGAGAAACACCAGAGTGACTCAATGTCCTCCTATATCCTGGCATTCCTCAACCCAAAAGTGCCACTATGATTCTGAATGAGCCATTTTTCAGAAGAATAGATGCATATAGTACATTACAGGGTTATTTCCACAGTGCCACTTTGGTAGAGTGTTCCTCATGAAATACTTACACTGTGCATAAAGTTGTCGTCTTCTCATAAATGTGCTGAATTGTTTTAAAAATATTATTGGAGAATGATAACTTTGTTATGGGATTCTCTTGGAGGGTTCAAATTCTACAGAAATGCCGTTACCCTTGATTATGTTCTTTAGGATGTTGAAATAAAGCTACCTCAAATGTTACCTAATATCTGAAATTATTTTAATTTTACTCCCTTGCATACATTCTATTTCTGTTTTAAAGTAGAAACCAAATGCAAAAGGAATGAGTTTTCAACTGGAAATTTAATATAACTAATTAATGAACGCTTCTTTGGCCTTGAATGAGGATGATTTTAAACAGAGCTGTGACTGAGCTGCAGAGAGATGTGGTTAAATTGTGTCGCCTTCACCTCCAGAAGTTGGCTAGGATGTTGTGGTTATCTGCCTGCAAACAGTTGCCCCAAAAAGACACCCAAGGGCTTCAGTGGCACTTGGGCTACTAAGGAATCCTGCAGGACACATTGGGCTAAATGAATGAAAATATTTTAACAGCTTATTCCCATGTAAGATGAATGTGAACCTAGGTTTTGTGTCCTAAGGGGAGTCTGGAGCTTGGGGACTAGTGGAATGGTGTCCTGTTTCTACCCATCAGGTAGTGCAGTGTGGGACAGGCACTGAGGTTGATACCTCCATCCAAGTGAGGTTTCTGGATTTGCCCTGAGCCAGGTTTCATGCCCCAGGGAGCCAAAAGGTTAAAAAAAAATAAAGCAACAGAACAAATAGCTCAATTGCTATCTGAGCTTGGCAACAATGGACCTGGGAATATGGACAGAAGTCATGTGTTTACACCTCATCAACTCACTCTACCTCCTTTTGGGACAACCTCTAAGAGAATGCCAGCGTTATCAGGAAATTTAATTTTGTTTTGTTGTGGTTTTTTTTTTCTCCACTTCAGATGGTAGAGGTCTGCATCAGAAAACCATCCCCTTGGGTGGAGTGCCACCAAAAAGTAGGTAAATGTCTTTTCATTCTTTGTAGCTCTATTTATTGAAGTTTGGTAGTGCCAAATGTCGTCAAGATCCCGCTGTAATGAGTTCTGCCACATAGAAGCGGTGCCCAGCCCCAGGAGCACCCACCCCCAAAAGCACCCAAGAGCACCAAAAAATGCTTATGTTGTTGTTACAGTCAATTTCCTACTCTTTTGAATGATCTGAATTCAGCTTGCATTATCCTTCTGTTTTTTATGTAAATATTTAGATTAGGTAATATTTTATTCTACAGTGAATGACACCATAATCCTCCTTATTCTTTCCCTTTATCATAAATATTTAGTTTGTTTTTAGCTTGTGGGACTAAACACAACATCGTTTTCATTACTGTGAAATCTTCCCCTTTTCTTCTCCTGTAAGCATCCCTGGTCCCCTGGCAGTACTCTACCTCCCAGAACATGCTAATATTGCTTGCATTACTGCAGGATTACCACAGTGAAGTATACACTTGGTATTATAATTCATAATGTTGCTTTAAAAGATTAACCACTCCCACGGCTTGTCTGGTAATTACAGAGCAGACTTTTTTCCTTTTTCCTTTTTTTCTCTTTTAACAAAGAACAGCACAAATTGACTGGCAAGGAGGTAAGTGTTTGGGGTGTGCTTTGTTTTTCAACCTCAGAGAAAACCAGATGCAAAATTGATAAAGGAGAATGAGAGTGGGTTTTAAGCTGAGATACTTCAGTGTATTAGTAATTTAACAGATTTATATGAAGAAGATGGCACCATCAGCCTCTGGAATGTCAGAGACTGATCCAATTGGCAATTGCCAGCTCAGATGACTTCCATGAACAAATCCAAAATAATTAACAGACCTTCTGGAGTTTTCCAGGCAAGTGAGTGTGCTGGTGGAAGAACATGAGTTGGTTTAGCCTGTCAAGGTTCATTCTTTTTCAAAACTGCAGTCCTCCCTTGGTGCTCTCTAATGGTTTTTTGAAAGACCAAAATGTTTTTGCATGAACAACATTGCCCATTGTGCTTTAAGCTAAATGCATTTCGATGTCAGACATACTCCTGGTTTGAAAATGCTTGCTACCTACCCCTTCCTGAGGGGATCTCCAGGGAGGGTAGCCAGATTGACTGTAATCGGCCAAAGACACAGGATGGGTTCTTAATGCGATAAACCGATCGAGTGTGCAAAGTCACATTAATATGTGGAAACTTGATCAGCTTTCATTAAGGGATCAGGAAACAGTTTAATTGCTGAGTGACAAGGGCGTGTGTTTGTTTAATCACTTGTTTGTGTTTTTTACAAAGCCTTGGGGAACGTGGTAATTCAACCCATCGTTGTTTGAAAATGTGAGTCTGGCACCCAAACCTACTGCACATGACAGACCCTGCCTGATCTTGTACCAGTTTTGTTGTTTCATCAGCACTTACCATGCTCCAGTTAGGACCATGGTCCAGTTAGGAGTGGGGCTGGTAGCACTTATAACCCCTACGTGGGATTCTGCTTCCATTCTCTCCTCGCTTTGCTTCTGCAGAGCCACACTGTGAGAAGGTTGGAAATGAGGAGTCACTCGCTGTCTGTTAAATGAAAGTAGCATTTAAAGGTTCCTGCGTGGTAGAGCAATACTTAACGGATGGTTCTGCCTTTCACAGCTGGAGAGGTAATGGTTGCATGCTCCTACAGAAAACTCCTAAAAGATCTCAGAGCCTGAGGCAAAGTCCGTTGACGCTGTTGGTGTCTTTCTGTTCGCTGGACTGGTCTTTGATCAGGCACTAATGCATAGTGATAGCTTTTCTATACCTTTTCTGAATGGAGTTTTAGTGTAGAATTGTTCCCTGCTGCAGGACTGCAGCAGCCCTGGGGACAGATCTGCTTTCTTGGCTGGGGCTGACCAAAAGCCTCGATGGTACAATGATGCCTTGGCACTATGTGCTGAGGAGAAGTATTAGGGTTTTTGTAAATTTACATGAGAAGTCCCTGGCTAGCAATCATTGTAAATATAAAACTTCCTGAGATTCCTAATACTGCTTTCCTGCAGATTCTTGCCTTTCTTTGGAAGGTAAGTTTTCCATAGAAGAGCACCACCTGGAAATGTTTTCCTTCCGGTTTTCTCTAAATGAACCATTTAAAATACTTTCTTGAGGGTGGAAGGTAGAGAGTTGCTGATGATTAGGGGTCAGACTGGCTTTTTGGTTCAGTATCCAGCACCATGGGATGCATCTACTTCTCTAGAAGGAGCCTAGGAATAGTCGTATCAATATACATTACAGGCTTGTCATAACTCACTCATTTCCTGTTTCAAACAGGAGGAAATACACTTGAACATATCTGTTGTATCTGTCAAGACTTCTCATTTGTCAAACTATTAGTGGTCCCTCTGTCACCATAAATAAATCTGTCCATAAATCTTGACAGGTATAATCATTTGTTGCATTTGAAAGGCAAGTCTCTAACGTTAGACCCCTTTTGATTCCTAACATGATTATCTTTAAAGAAAGACATTTCAGATGCCTTCTGAATCTGGCCTCTGTCAAATGACTTCTCCACTCTTGCTGAGTTATCTGCTGTTATGAAGTAAGCAAAGGCATAGTTCCTGCTGTCAACTCTCTTGAAGACCACACGAATCATTGGCCTCGCAGCAGCTCTCTCCTGCAAGCATTTATGTTCCTGTTTGTCAGACTAGGCTCCCGATACGCTTATTGTTCTTTACAACTAGGTCTCTCATTTCTATTCTCAGCCATTCTTCTGGCACCAGTTGTCCTTTCTTTACTTTTGGGAAGCTATCAAAGAACGTTCTTTGAAGGTATTCCATTTGACGCTGCCGATCTTTTCAGCGCTGTTGTCGTTGGCAAACAATCCATACCCATACAGGAGAATTAAGCCTCTGAAATAGATGCTTAAATATGGGCTAGCAATAACTTAAGATTGAATTCCATAATACCAACACACGCTTTGCAACCTCCCCTGCTGCTCTGAAGCACACTAAGCAACTCCAGCCTTGCAAAGCTCTCCAGAGAGGTATGAAGTGACCTTGTTTCTGTGCTTGATGTGCCTTATGTTAGTAATTTTGCCTGCCTGATCAAGTTAACTGTTATCTAGCATTCACCAAGCTGGAATATGAAGTCAGGGTCTTTCACCAGGGTGTGGTGTCTCAGCAGACAGCTCTGGCATATGACCCAGAAACTGGTCAGTGCACCAGTGCCAGAAGGCAACCAGTGAGTCCACAGACAACAAGGCTTCCTAGCTTTCCCTGTCATGCAGAAAACCTAAAGCACATGCTCTTGCAAATAAGAATGAGTCAGGAGGTTTCTAGGGCTGCATTTGTGGGAACTGCACAGTAAATAGTGGATCCCCAGGGATACCCAAGCTCCTGTGCTGTCTTGGGCATGCTCAGCTTAAGCACAGGAAATTGGCTGGTGAATGTTGGAGGATTCTGAGTCTAATGTTTCCCCTTCAGTCTTCTAATAGTGAAGACGGGAAAACTAATGTTTTCCATTAAATATATTTAAAGTTCTTAATTTTCCCCCTTTCAAGTTTCCAGTCCTTCAAATCATCTGTGGTTTGCTGCAGCAAAGATTTTTAATTGACAGAATTTCAACTTGTGCTCTAAAGAGACTCGTTACTTCACAGGTTCTTCATTTTCATGGGGCCTTGATGCCATGTGGGATGTTACCTGCTTTCTTCAGTGGATCCTTACCACTGAAACAAATTTTTTGATGAGCCACAGAAGAAGCCTGTGCACCAGAAACAATTATTTCAGGGACATATCCTTTTACTCTGGACCTTATGATGCTTTGTACAGGATGCCCAGCTATTGAGTGTCAAAATGCAGCTATTCTATAAGGTTCCCACCTGAACTGCAGCTCTCAATGTAATCTAAATGGTAGTTTTATTTCCATGTCAAATCACAATTTAGGAAATATTTCACTGGAGTGGACAATATGCCACGTGGTAGGCTTAGGAGCAAGGGAGGGAGTTCAGTCCTTCACTTCAAGGCAGAGAATGCAGAGAGGTGTTTAGTTACATTAGTGCACCAAATTCTTTTAATTAAAATACTTAGAAATATTCAAAGGGGACAGTTGTCTATCACCTTGCTGACAGCATGCATTAAGACTCTTGGCTTGCGAAATTTGTTTTGAAGTTAAGGAGATAACCACCTTTTTTTTTACGAGACTGCGCAATATGGGGCATGTGCTTCAAAGCAAAGTCCATCTGAACTCATACCTACACCATGCCTGCAGGTGCTGATACCATTGGAGGGTCTGCAGGACTCCACAACCCCAAAGCGAGAGCTTCCAAGGGTCTGAATTATGGAGGTAGATGCTAGATTAATCTATGCAACGGCCTTTTGCATCTGTGTCTATCAATGCTCTCTGCGTAATCAGCACCCGCTAGATCTCACCACTGCTGTTTCTGGTTCTCTTTCTCTGAGCCAGGAAGGATGCTTGGGCTCTACAGCTTCCTTATCTGTTGACTGGCAAGATGGTACTTTGTCAGGTAACTGCTGTTGCCACCAACTGCAAAACTCACTGCATCTAGAGTATAATGACACTTTCTGAGCTGCTTCTTTACGTGTTAACCTACTTGGAAACAGAGGCTCATGTGCAAATTCCCTCTGTATTTTGCGAAGGCTGGAACATAAGCCAGATCTGAGCTGAATTTCCCTCTTCCAAGAGCCAGATGAATCAAAATCCCCTGATGCAGACATCCCCAAATTTTATGGGTGCAAAAGATGTCTTGATCCAAATTTTGCAGTTTGCTCCCATCTCTGCTTAAAACATAAAATGTATGTTTTTAGGGAAAAAGGATATAAACATCTTGTTCATGTTTGAGCTGAGAATGTCTTTTTTCTGTAGGCTGTCAACACAACTTCAAATGCGTGCAGCCTGTCCAATCTGACAGACAATTTGCATATTTGTGGAATGCTAACGCCAAGTTACTGTATACATTTGTACATGAAAGCATTAGAAAGTTTGAAGGATTAAAGGTGGAAATGTATCCCCCTCGGCTTCGATTAAAGATCAAGACAGCACATTAGTAGATGGCAGATGAATAAGTGCTGCTTTGCCGTTTGGAACGGCTTGACCCAAAAATAACAACATCCAAGCTAGTTCCTAGGATGCAAATAGCTGAGGGCTTCACACGTGCTAATTGCTGGAGCATTGTTTTAGCCTTTTGAGAGCGTGATGTGGAGTCTGGCACATTCGGTGTGAGCCCCTTGACACAGCAACCGTCTTTTTGTTCCACCCTAACTGCGTGCCTGGGACACAGCTAAAGCTCTGAGGGCGGCCCCACTGTAAATGCGTCAGTGTCTATGGCTTGTGTCTCCTTCAGCTTGATCTCAGGTCCTGGAAAGTTCTTTGAGGCCAGATGGAGGTGCTTGGCCCATAAAAAAGTGACTTAGTTTGCACTGAGATGGGTGTCAAGAGGAGCAGCAGCAGGTGCTCAACGGTTTTCCTTAGAAAGATGTTTGCTTGGCTGCAAGTGTCAAGATATATTTTGGAGCCTGGCTCTAGACACATTGATTTGAAAATGGAGACTTTAAGTCTTAAAAACAAAATATGCTAAAGAACAGTTTGACATGGTTCCTCCTAAGGATCAAACCTGGCTGTTATTTATTTTACTTGTACTAAAAAAAATAACCTCAATAAGATATTTCTGCATTGGCCAATGGGTATAATTTAGGGCCAGACATTGGCAACACAGGACAGAGAAAGCAGGAGCTAGTCAAATCTTTCCCCCAGTCTTTGATTCAAAACATGAATATTCCTTTGATTCAGGAAAGGTTTGGCCAGCCTTTTTCACAAACGGTTGCACGTCTCTGCGCTTTCTGGCTGGGGGAAGTGGAAGTGGCAAAGCCTCAGATACCTGGGAACCAAGAGCTGAAAACTCTCCTGGAAACTTCTCATGCTGTAACGAAATTCCCGGGCCAGCTTCCAACCGGAGCGGATGCAGACACCCAGCCAAAGTGAACCACCAAATCTGTCAAGATTCAGCCGTCATTTGCAAAAGAGGACTGGGATTTTCGAGGGAGTTTGTAGGAGCTGAACACCCAAATCCCTTTAAATCCCAGTGGCGCTCTCGTTCTTGTGCTCCACTGAAAATAATTGCCTGTTCTCTTCAAATATTTCAAAGACCTCAGGCAACACTTTGACTGTAGATAGACCTCTCCACCAAAACTGAAAAAGCAGAAAATTTTAGTTGCAGTTGATAAAAGTGTCTAATTTAACACACCTAGCCAAAAAAACCCCAGGCTACACCAAACCTCCCGACCACAGTGAGCTCTGTGCTGTTGCAAACCTAACTCTAGGTACCCTAATTTGGAACCCTCAGCCTTAATGCATTCAGCACAAGTATGTTGTTGTTTTAAAACACATTACTCCAAGGCAGAGATGTCTTTCTACTGGGAGCAGTGTTACACAGCCAGCCTCTGCCTGGATGCCTACTGCAGCATGGATCTGACAATTTACATGTAGGACAAACCCTCTCATGCATTCAGAGTTTTAGATGACCTCCATATATTTGTTTAAAAAATAATTAGGCTTGCTTAGCTTTTGTACTGTTGCTTTTCCTTCTTTTTTTTTTTTTTTTTTTTAAAGTAGCTTTTCCTGTAGCACTCCCAGGCCAGTACAATGCTGGCTTTTAAAAGTGATTTGTCTGTTACCAGGCAGTTTTAAACTTTTACTTCCTAAGTCCTCACAAACCAGCGACTCAAGGAGACTTAAAAAAAAAAAAAAAAATCTCCTGGGGATTGTTTTTATAGTAACAGTGAAAGCTTAAAATGTTGCAGCAGCAGCCAAATTATTTTTCTTGTAGTGGAAACAATACCAACAACTGGAGTCTACATACAAAACAGTTTAAAGTTACCCATAAAAATGACTAACAAATGAGTGCTACATTTCTTTTTATCATTTACTCTTTATAGAAAGTGACAGTTTGAAGGCTACTAATTTGGCAAGTTATTTCCCCTCTATAGCCATGGTTGTTCAGTAATTAAAGGGTATATAAGACACAGACATATACATACCAGTATAGTCTAACAGTTTGGTATGGTTTAGGACACAGCTCAGTGTCTTTCTGACCCACTACTGGAAAACTAGGTAGATAAATGCAAAATTTATTTTGCAGGGCAAAGCCTGTTTTCAGACAAAATTCTCTATTTGTGACTAAAGTCTAAGTCCTCTTTACTCTCTGTTGCACTCCTGCACTGTTCAGAACGAAGATGTCCAAAGCTGCGTAGTTAACTCAGGGCACAGAGCGGTGTTTTCCTCCATAAACAAATTACTTCTTGAGCACAGTTGAAATCACACACTTAAAATATTATTAATTCCTAATATTAGTTGTCAAGACATTTTTTTAAGTCATGTTGTCTACTTTAGTTAAGGAATTACTTTATTTTTTAATCTACTACCAAAAATGGTGCTTGTTGGTGTCTAAAGCCCTGTGTCGCTCTTGAAACCAACCCTTATGTTCTGAAGTCATCAGGATAGGTTTTGAAATCTTTGCCTGATATTTCATCATTTGTTTTCTGGCAGCAGCCCTTTCTATACCTGCAAGTATTAAAATATATGCTACTCCCTCTGAAAATAAAGAGCTAAAAATAACACAGGAGTCAGTTTAGTCAACGTAAAGGCAAACCAGGAAACTGCTTGAGAAACTGAAGAGAGCTTAAAGCTCTAGCTTCAGAGCAGGAAAGTGCTTCAGACAGGATTTGTGCAGTTGCTGCTCTAGTTCAGTGCCCATCACAGTTGGTGGCTGCACTCCCAGTAGCTGGTGCAGGGCTGCTTTTTGGGGGACATGAAAAGCTTAGGGACATCCTTGGGTTATGACTAGGTGTTGGCACCATAGCACATGTTTCACTATGTTACTTCTTTAAGATGCATGATGCAGGACCGGTTCCTCTGGTAACAACTGTTTTACCTGTATGAATGAGGTTTTGAAAGGCAAAGACAAGTATTTGACATCAGGCATGTTGCTGAATGCTGAACTTGGTCATCTGTCCTTCAAATTCAATGTGCAAAGTGCTTGCATGTTTGGTGTTTGTGTAATGATGTTGTAGCTGTATGTTCAGAATTTAAGAGGCACCACAGAAAAAGAAAAACGGTTCATAGTCTGAAACCTCCCCAAAAGCCTGCATTAGCTACAAATTACCTACTAATTTGCATTAGTTCTGGCCATGAGAGAGAGTCCTGGTCCACAAGATTAAGCCAGTAACTTTCCAAAGCAAAAAAAAAAAAATCTTAGTTCTGAGCACTTTTCAAGATGGTAACCATTCCTGTGAGAAACTCTGTTCCAGTGTATATAAAACACAGTGGAATAATAACATCTCATTTGATTATACAAAGTAGTTTTTTCCTTAGTGTTTTAGTTCTCAAAATTCCCAGAATACACTACATTCAAACTGTTCACTTGAGAAATTAAGTACCGTGTGTGATAAGACAGTCGTGAAATTTTTAAACTGTCATTAAAAACTATTATAATTAGGACAAACTATATGAAAACGCTTTAAAATTGAGACCCTGGTGAATTAAAAATTAAGGGGTATATTATGTATTATCATGTTGAAGGGCAGGGATTTACTCGTGTAACTCCCATTAACACTAATGTGAGTTGCATTCATAAATCCCCGTGCCTTGTGACTGAGCCTACACCCCCTCATTTGTTGTCACTGAACAACCTCAACTCTTGCAGTCCTCCAACACAATGCTTCTGCCTGTGGAGAAGGTGTGCAACAGTGTAAACTCTTTTTTCCTTACAGACTGAGGCCCTCTGATAGAGCCAGGTGTAATTTATCTAAGCAGGAGCTGTACTCCCAGGAGTAAGATTTACTTAGGAAAAATAACAGTCACAGAGTCTACTCTTCCCTCAACTCCTCCTGTGCTTTCCCCTAGACTTAATAATTAAGGGTTGGGCTGCTATCATTTTTATTATGTCTTCTCTAAATGCAGAGGATGTTCTGCTGGGGGTAGGTTTGCAAAAGCGTTTCAGTCAGCAGCCTTCTGAAGGAGCCATGTTCATGGCAGCGTGGCAAGTGAGCCTGTACTGTAACGAGGATGGACACAAATTAAACAACCCTCATCCTCGTGGGATGTAGGGTTGACGTCTGAGCAGTGAAGGGGAGTCTATCCAGGGGCTGCACTGGTCTTTGGGTCACACTCAGATGAGGGGTGAGCTGCTGAGTTTTAAAAGTCTGAAAAGGGTTACTGGGTGACTTTAAACCTTAGGATATTTTAGGATTATTTGGCCTCAAAATCAGAGATTACATGATTTTTGTATCTTGGCTTTTCCCTAAATAAATAGGGAGTTTTTACAAGAAAAACTTCAGTGAGTAAACCCTAAAAGCTGAATTATTTCATTCTTTTTACAACTTGATCATTCCACAGAAAGACATAGTTTTCATGCATGTGGTCAAGGAGCTCATCTCACCCTCTCGTCATCCCATCTGCTCCTATTACACCCTTGGATTTGGCAATACTGCTACCACTAGAGTAAGCTAATTCATCTGCAGCTTGGGTTTGCTGAGAGTCTGCTAACAGCACTCTATAGAAATGTCCTGCTCTGCTGTTTTTATAAATGAACCCATACTACTTCTATTTAAAATACATTAAAAGAATGCTCATATTACCACATTACACCTTACAGCAAAAAAAAAAACAAAAACAAAAAACAAAACAAACCAAAAACAATCTACAAACCACAGCTTTTACCTCTTACCTTTCCATGGAGTTGCAAAATTGTAATTATACTAATACACTACATTCTTTACAACGTATTTTCCCCAGGGGGCAAAAATAAATAAATCTAAATAAAACGGATATATGTAGAGCCAGTGCATCTCCTATTTTCTTAATTAGCACCTGAGCAAAATGTTTTTCCTCTCTGTTGCCAAGCCAGAAAAAGCACTGATTTATTTTCAAGCAAAGTAATGACTGCCAGGTTTATTTCTTTATTGGTACCTGTGGATCCTGTTGTATTGCTTGTTAACAGATGCAAGCGGGCATTATAAGTATTACATCAGGCAATAATATAGAAACCCAGGCAGTTCCTAAGCAACAGCCCAGCAGTGATTCCTGCCAGCTATTCTCCAGGATTCCCTCAGACACGGTAAGTGAAGAGCAGTTGGACAATATAGTCTAATTTTGAGTAAGGAATAAAGCATGAAACTGGTGATTTTCAAAATCGTATTTTTGCAGATTTCTTACCAAATCAAAAGAGCTAAAATTGAAAACTGTCAAAAACATTTCAGCTCAAGAGCTGCATAAACTTTCCTATTGTTCAGGTAGCTAAACAGACACAGCTAGTTTGCTTCGTACCTTGCCCAAGAAAATAATGAAAAATAAGGATCATAATAATAGAGCTTCTTCAGCTTATTGGACTAAAAGTGGCTTTTGTGGTGTTTCCTTTTGCAAACTCACTCATCAGCTGAGCCTAAAAGTAAAACATTTTTCATCTCTTCTGTATGGATTCCACAGTCAGCCAAATCTGGGTGCTGATGGAAAATCTCACAATAAACCATTCTAGTTGAGCCACGTAGGCTCTGTGTGCGCGCACATAATTCTGTGTGTACGCAAGATAAAAGCTGCATTGCACAGCAATGTCACTCTCAGATGTCAGTAGCTGATACAGTTTCTTAGCCTACACATTGCATATTGTAAAAAGGACATCTGCTTTATATATAACTGGGGATTCATTCATTGAAGCAGCAAAGCTGAGATCTCTTTTTATTACCCATAACTTTCCTTGCAATGGACCAATCCAAACTTGAAGTCCCTCAGTACTCGGAGAACATTGTTTCCACACTTTGGTTTAGTCCGATATGGCATTCTGTGTCAAGTTCAGGGTTTTAGCCAAACTTCTGTGAAGGATAGTACTTTTTCATCGAAGTCTGAATAATGTCCCTTCAGAAAACAGTTTATATTTAGAATAAATAAGAAGAGACATACATGCACATGAGCATACACTTACGGACCCAAATGCACATGCTCCTGGGAGCACAAACACGAGCAAACAAGAGGGAAATAGTGTAAACCAGATGTTCCCTGGGCTTGAATGCTCCATTGGATTCCATACAGCATGTAAAGTTCTGGTCTGTTAAGGCAGTAGAAGTAAGTTTGACATAGGAGCTTGCAGTGCTAACAGTTTCACCTTGCTTGGGAGGTGGGAAGTGGTGGCCTTCTGCACTGGAGTCATTGACTTTTTTGGAAAAAGAATGATGATGTTTCCAAACTAAAATTCTCTGTTGAGGTATTTGAGTTATGGGCTGAAGTACTTTCCTTTTTGGTTAAAAAAAAAATAAAAATCACACTTATTCACAGGGGCTATGCTTGCATGCCTCAAGCCTTATGTTCTTTGTGCTTGTGTTTCCCCACCCTCTCCCCACCCCCCAATCTTGTTTTCCAGAAACACATTAAGACCAAGTAAGATGGAGATACCAAACTCCTGGACACTGCATGGTGCATGCCTGAAGGGACAGAAGGCGTTCAGGCACACAGACTGTGAGTCTCACCAAGGTGCCAATGCAGTGGTTGTGATTTAATGTTTTTTCTCTTTTCTCCACCAAGCTGCTCCAGTTTTTTCAGGTGTTAGATATTTTTCATATAAGCAATGAAATAAGCTTTGAAAAACAGACGTTTTCTGCTCCTTCAAAGGTGGAAGTGAGACAGACATTTCAGTGAAAAACCCAGTTTTAATCAAAAAACAATTTTGCTTTTACAAAGTCACCCAACCATACAACTCAGTCCACACCATTTCTGTGTTTCCATCTGCTCATCCTTTCCCTCCTCATCCCCAAGCCATTCTCTGCCTGCCTGATATATGTTGACATGAGAATTATATCACTAAGAAGTACGAATGCTGTAGCCAGGTGTAACTGAAAGCCAGGTTACTATTCCTAGCATGGAAAGTTAAATGAAATCATGCTGTGGGTGGATTTCTATTGATTTCTCCAGGATTGATCAGAAACATTTGTCAAACTTTTGTTTTCTTTCTGTCCTACATCTTCTTTAGACACATAGTTAAACATACTAAGGAACGTTTACATCTTAAAAACGTGTTCTAAGGTCTTTATATAAACATGCATGTAATAAAAGTGACTGGAGATTTATATTATCTATATACAGTCAGATACTTTATTTTCTAAGCCAAGGTTTTAAAAAATAGGTGCCTGAATTCAGACACCTAAGTCTATGTTTACAGTTTTTGGTTGCCTGATTTTCAAACACGTTAGTGCTCAAGAGACTCTTTTTTTTTTTTTCTTTACCTTATGGTGCCTGCAAGTTTTAGCCAAAAATTACGTTGAGACCTTGAGGTTTTTTAAAATCTATTAGACCCAGGGAGGGAAAACTAAAGAAGATTATAAGCAGACAAAAGATGTAAAGGTGAAAATAAGAAAACTACAAATCCCCATTTCCCACACACGCACATTTAATTGAAGAAAATGTGTTGCACTGGTTGTGAGACACATGAGCACAATCCAGCAGATTTATGGTGGCTCACTGAATTCAACCTGAAGCCCTCCTTTGAATCATTTGTCTTCTCTTTCGGTTCACACTGAAGCTCCCGGTTTCAAAATCATGTGCATGCTTCTGCACCTAATGTATATGCATATTCATTGTGACTGCATATGGAAATGGAGCATCCATGCCAACAGTTTTACAGCTAACAGGCTTTTTGCATGTGTGAGTCTCTGAAGGTTGTGTGCTGTTGGGGTAATTGTGCGTGTAAATCCAGTGGGCAGTCACACAGCCGTACCGTGCACAGCTGCAGTACTACTTTCAGGGTTTAAAACCAACTAGTAAAAGAGAGTGAGAAAATTGATACATTTCTGGACACTTGGACCTGAAAAAAAAAGAAAACAACAAAACAAACAAACAAAAAAAACCCCTCCCCAAACTGATTATGGATCTCGAAACGATGTGGTTCAACTTCCAAAACACACCCCTGCAACCCCCTCATAAATACAGGTCGCTCTTACATTTAGGCACTGTTAGATTTGTGGTTTTAATCACAAGCAAATCTGCTTTTAGAGGCAGTAAACATAAATTAATGTTGTTCTAAATTCTAAAGGGAGAAAGTTAATATATTTTTTTTTAAAAAAAGGAATAAATAAATAAATATAACAAGGAAAAGTTAGCGGAGCAGCTGTGTAAATAATGCGAACAATGTTAAAGAATAAAAGGAAACTGCCAGAGCCACTTGGGATGAGAAGGGAGCCTAAAATCAGCAGTTGCTCTAACTAGGTCTTGCTATGGGTTGTGCCTGGTGTTTATTTCTGCCAATTCCAAGTCTGCCTTATAAGGCACTTTCTTGAAAGGCATCGGAAGAAGGTAAGGAAAATTGTGCTAGTCCATGAAATAATCTACTACTATTTGGTAAGGGCACAGGAATAGAAAATGAAGCAATGGTTTAATATTAGGACTAGAAGCTGTATGAAGTAATTGATTAGCTGAACATTTACTTCATTCATCAGTGCAGAGTAAATGTTGAATTGTGTTGAAGTCAATGAGAAACTTTCACGGTCTGGCTGCAGGCTTCGCTGACTGACACTGCTTGTCTGTGAAAATGCTCTGAACCTCAAACACTGAGCTACACTGGTGCACCTGGAGATCCAGGCTTGAAGCTAGCAAGGTAAGAAAGGTATCACTTAAAGTCCTGGGGGCAGGGAACATGTGGGTTTAGACCTAGTGGATGAATTCTCCATATTTGATCTGATTTTGGTAACAGTTTTCAAGACTTTGAAGATAGGCTAAGATCGGCAGAGAAGAAAAATTAAATCAAGTAATGTGCATGTTTTCCTTGTTGCTGAGAAGTTGCATACATTCTAAAATGACTTGGTTTAGTCTAACTAGAGATCTGATACCTGGATGTGTAAGGATGTAAATTAAGTTTTTTGAGACTTTATTAGAAGACAAGGTGCTAGGAAGAAAGCATTAGTTAAATCCTAATGATTATTATTTGTCGGGTGTAATCCTTCCTTGTAAATGAAGGCAAGACTTTGAAAGCTGCCAGGGATGCTCCCTTTGGACAAGAACTCTATAATCTCTGCAGAGCCCCAGTGCAAGTTTGAGGTCACACTGTTTTGCAGACATCAACATACTTTAATCACCACAGAGAACAGAGGTACCCCCAGGGCACAGGAACCCCCACACTGACTTACTCTGATATTTATGCTACTGTGTATGATGAATAAGATTTTTGTGGTGTCAGTGCTAACCCACAGTATTAACTGGATCAAGAGCACAAACAGTTCATGTCTCACTACTGCAAGAGCAGTTCCGTTATGGAGAAAGGCACAAGTTGAATGTGGACTGGATGTGTACAGTGTAGAAAGGCTGGGGAACTCAATTTACAGTTCCCTTGGCAATCACCACCCTTGCTATCCTCCTACCTTTTCAACAACAGGACTTCGCGGTAAGAACACCACCTTTCAGCACCAGCCCGAATCCTGCAATGACAGCCACAACGACTGTGACTAATCTGGCACTGCTTCTTAGGTCATTGCAGCATCCACTCAATGCAACAGAGCTGCTCTGCCATGTATGTGAGCTCCCATACTGCCATAGTCTCCATCAATGCAAGCCGAGATGCAGCCCTGCTGTCACTTTGGTGAAGCAGCATCACCTACAGACATGCATATTGGAATTGTTGTGCTATCCTGTCACAGTTGTGGCTATCATTAGGACCATGAGCCACTATTGAGCTAAAGATTGTCCAAGAGCAGAGTTACTAGCTCATGGGTCTGACTTACTTAAACTGGCAAGGAGCCAATGCTTCGCTATAGATCTGCTGGAAGGCAGAAAGAAAGCCAGTGAGGAACAGTCTGAAAAGACTCCCTTTGTGCCAGCATGCTAAGTAGAAAGTTGTTGCTGAATTCACACGGGCCAGATCCAAAATCTGTTTAACTGTGGGAATCTTTTGCGCTGACTATGATGGCCTTTGCTGCAACCCATGGGTTCTGACCTTCCACATCCTGTGCAGCAAAAAAAAGAACTCTCTGCAAGAAAATAAGGTGCATTCGGAGTGTGAAACTACCTGCAAATGCTCTAAAACTAATCTGTGTTTGGGACATGAGCAAATCAAGGTACAGGATGAAAGAGACGGGGTGTGCTACATCTACAAGGTAAGCATGAAGATTTTATTTAGAGAATTTTGTAAAGGGAAATAAAACCTTTAGGGTAAAACTTTCAGGCCAACAAAATCCAGGGGAGTATAACCATTGATGTCAATGAGACCACTACTGCACATAAAACACATTGAATGTTATCAGAATCAAAGACTTTTAGGAATGAGGCCAAGCTCACTGTTTTCCAGTAGGTTCATCATTCCCAGCACAACATCCCATCCACTGACACAGCTGTTGTCCTCAGCCTTCCTGGTGTCTTCCCTTCACTGTCATATTTTACAGAGGTGGTTGCAAAATTATTACTGTGCCACTCCTTCAGCAGTCAGGAGAACTCATACTGGGTGTAAGGCAAGTGTTTGGAAACCAGTGCTTAAGAACCAAATGCTCCCCATATGAATTCTTTCTCCACTATGAAACACCTGCAGCCTTCCTGGTTCCTACTTCATTTCTTGAACAAGGGCCATGGGGAAAGGCTATGAGGAGGAGAAAGTCAGTGCAAACTGTGCTCCAGCAGGACCAGGCTTTTAGAGGGCTTCTAAGGGAAGTCCAACCAGCACTGTGAGCCCTGGCCCTTACTGGCCACACTGGGCACTACCTCAGTGCTTGTATTCAAGGATGGTCATGCTCCCTTTGACTGTTAGGAAATACTACTGACCTAGTGCCCGGGTCACTTTGGTGAGCTTGCAAAGTATCTGGTGACCTCGCAAGGCATTTACTGTTTCTGTTCAATCACAGCCCCATGTCCCCAGTACATTAGGATATGGGCAAATGCTTACTGCCACTTTTTTGGTCGACTGCAAGCTACATCCTCCCCCAGATTTCATCAGGATTTTCTCTGCTTAGTAGAAGCCTTATTGCCCTTATTATTAAATGCAGTTGCTGTATGATGTCAGATAATAGTTACATTTGTTTTGGGCTTTTTTTCAGGCTCCTTTGCTGGTTTTCAGTTACTTGCTTCCTGTCTGAGTTGATTTGCTACCTTAATTTTTAGGACATAATGCTGTAGTAGCTGAGTGGCTTTATGTGCGTGTGCATGAAAACATGGGGGAAAAAAAATCTATTTCTGACCAAAAGCACTCTAAAGAAAGAAAGAAAGAAAGAAGTAAGTAAATGTCTATTCAATAGGGCAATAGTTGCCTTAGAATTTAATTACAGCCTGAGTTATCTGGTGTTCTAAATTACTGTCCCATCCTACATCAAGACCTGGTGGACTTACAAGGAAGATAAAGCCCCTCCATGTAGCTTTTACCTGCTAATAGCATTTCTATCATTGCAATATCTGGCAAGAGAGTCAAGCACCACATTTTCCCAAAGGTATGTAAAGCATGTAGAGCTGACGGAAAGATTAACAAGTTTTCCGTGGAAGGAGCATACATCTGCCAGGGTGAGGAGGGCCTTCACTGATGTGCCACTTGTAAATGCATATGAACTCTGTAATAGGTGCAGTGCTTTCCCTCAACAGCTGCAATCTTTTCATTGTACCTCTTTTGTTGAATTCAGATAAAAGCACTTCATCGTCAACAAATCTAATATCTGTTCTTGTCCCACTTGAAAGGGTCAAATGAAATTTCTCACCAGAGAACAAAAAACCTGAAGCTCCCTAGTGAGTTTGGGTGGCAACGTGCCAAGAGAGAAGGGAGGAGAGGTAGTGTCTGTGGTGCCTCGGCAGAGCAATAATGTCAAGAAGCTTTGAAAAGCACTCTCCAGGCTTGCGCGCAGTCACGCAGCAAGAGAGGCAGCGACAGTACAGCAACCAGACGGGAGCTAGGAAATTACCTCTCTCCTGAGCTGCTGGGGCACATTCTCCTCCTCAGACACTCACGTCCAAGTGACTAGATGAAGCTATTTGGGGTTCCTGTTTCATGGTGGAGGAGGTAAAGAGAGAGGTGCTCAGGCTGGAGTGCGAGCCCACTGCAGGGGAGAAAAAGCTTCCTGCTGACTTCATGGTCATGGGCAGCATTTCCAATGTACCTGACTCTGCGGGAAGCAGAGGCTGAGGAAACTGGAGGGGAAGAGAAGATGGAAATGCTTCTCTCTTAAGTCTCTCTCCAATCAGGCATTGCCTGGGATGCTGGTTGAAGACCCTGTGCCAAATTGAGAGAAGGACTTAAAAATGGCTTGCTTTTATAATAGCACCAAACCAGTATAAAAATATACACATATCTTCAGCAGAGCTGCAGGGTATGTCATGGTGTCAAAGGCATTTCAGGCATTACATCAGATGCAGAGTCTATAGATTCCTTGCAGCTGACAGGAGAATCAGGTGTTTATTTAGCCCATTCAGATGTGTACTTAAGAGCATGTGAATACTTTGCTAGGTCAAAGCTTCTATATGCTAAGAAGCCACACGTGCCAGAGTGTCCATTTCCCAGGAGCCAGTGTTTTACACATTCTCTCAAACCTCTGCAGCATCAGTGCAAGGTGTTGCTGTTTGTCTTGTACTAACCATTTCTCCTGGTGTCACTGCAGAGGCAGCTCCCTCTCCACTGCAGAAAACAAGTTATCCTGATTGTGGCAGGTTGTAGCTCACCAGGGACACAGTCCTTGTACAATGCTTCCTGATATCTTTTTAGATCTGAAACCTGGAACAAAACCCCACAAAGTAGTTAGAGACAATATGTGATTAGACTGCTTTAACCTTCCAAGATAAAGCTATTAGTTAGCTATGAGCTCTTCTTTGCATTATTTGCACAAGGTATGAAATAACAACACCTAGAGAACTCTTGTACTGTAAACTCTGGGAGAAACTGTGGCCTGTTGAGGACAGGGGAAGAAAGAGCAAGGCACCATAATGAAAGCATGTGGAGCAGCCCATCACTAACACCCTCTTCCCATATCAGCAATTTGACTCAGTTATGAGAATAAAAGGGACCTTGGCTGCAAATGACTTAGGGCAGCATAAATATGTATTATGAATTTTAGGCTCAGACATAATTAAATGCCATTTGTCAGATCTCTGCTTGTTTTTCATCTCATTTGAGTTTTACAGAATGAATTAACTAACAAATGTGCCTCCGATTCCACCATAACAAATCATTTCTCAGAATGGCTGCCTCCAAGCAGCAGTGAGAGAGTGACTGGGGGGAGTGACCTTCTGCTGTGAAGTTGTCACGTTCCAACGGAGCTCTGAGTGGCAATGACAGCCTCAGTAATGGGGAGCCCATAGTGGCCTGGCAGTCCTGTTGATAACTTGTTAATTTATTTAGTGTGGTGATGCAGAGGCAGAGATCTGGAGTAAAGGGTGGGGTGGGCTGTGCCTTAGGGTTGAAATATTCTGGGTTTGAAAAAAAACCACCAAAAAACCCAACATTTCTTGTTCATTGTCACTAAATGAGGTTGGTGACAGGTGTCACTGACAAGCAAATAGGCACATGTTTGTACCAGTGCAGCTTTCATTAAAAAAGGGTGCAGCAAATGTATGGTCAGCATGTGCATAGTTTGGGTAATAGAGCAATAAATGTTCCTCTCCAGGTCATGGGAAAGCGCATTTAGGGCACACCAGGTGACTGTCATTCTGAGCTGGGTGAGTCATAAGATGAGAATCAAATGGTTTGTCTGCCTTCAGTATGGAAAAGGGAGAATGAGTTGAAGACCAGAAGAGAAGGAATCCTTTCACTGTAGTTGTGAAGAGCTAGCTCACTTTGTTCCACAACATTAAAGCAAAGGTTCTTTCTATGCTTAACAAGTTACTGGATGGATTAGTAAGATGTGACTTAGCAATAGTCTCTAAAGAATCATAGAATTAACCAGGTTGGAAGAGACCTCCAAGATCATCCAGTCCAACCTATCACCCAGCCTTAGCCAATCAACTGGACCATGTCACCATCCAGTCTTTTCTTGAACAACTCCAGGGATGATGACTCCACCACCTCCCTGTGCAGCCCACTCCAATGGCAAATCACTCTCTGTGAAGACCTTCCTCCTGATGATCTGAACCAGGGTATTGAGTCCATCATCAGCAAATTTGCAGGTGGCACCAAGTTAGGAGCAGGTGCTGGAAGGTGGAATGGCCCTGCAGACAGATCCTAGCAGACTGGATGGGTTTACAGAAGCCAATGGAATGAGATTTAACAAAGCGAAGTGCAGGGTTCTACCTTTTGGCCACAACAACCCCAAAAAGCATTTAGAAGTGCTCAGAAATTTGTAGGTGATGCACACTTCAAAGGATCTGACCTCTCCAAGTGATAAGCTCCTACCAGATCCATTGGTAACAGCACAAAATGGATACCAGAAATTGTTCATTCTCTGCTCGGACAGTCCCACACGCTGTCCCTAGCAGAAGCCTGCAGCTGTGTTTTCCATTGGTGGGAGATACTGTATCTCAACCATTCTCATGGCAGGCTAAGAAGGAAAAGCAAATGTTCTTCTTCCTCAGCAAGGGAAGTGGTGCTCTGGGCTCTCTGCATGTACCTTGAGCTGCAGTCACGCTGTCGGTGTTCACCCAGACATCTTTTTGTTCTTTGAATGTCCTACATGTATTGCTACAGCTGAGATGTGTCATACAGCTTCTGGAAGCGTTGGAGAGCGCAAGGGACACCTCTGTTCTTGACCTCAGTACCCAAATGTGTACAGGGAATTTCCCCATACCATTTATTATCCCTGGTACCACAGTCAACAGTTGGCTGGGTAACTGAGCAAATTTGCTTGAACTCTTTATTTCCCAGGTCTTATTTTACTAAGGAAGGTAATAAATCAATGACAGGAAAAGTACTCACCAGGCAGAAATTGGGTAGCTCCATGACTTAATCAGCACTGATTAATGCCAGTCAGGAATCTACCTCTGTGTTTCTTTGGAATATATTTTGGAAAGTCTAGTAGTTCCTAGCAGAGTTTAGCATGAAAAATTACTTTTATATTCCTGTCTCTCCTTAACTACTAAGTTCCTTGAGGCTCATGACATCTTTCTGTGTAGGTATGTACAGATTCCACGTGGAGCGGTGGAAGCCAGATGATCGCTGGAGAGCCCAGTGCCAGGGTTGGGTGACGGTCAGCGGAAAAGCACTGGCAGCTGCAGCCGGATAAGACTCTTCTCTTCCTCTCTGGTTGTAACAAAGTGAAAACACCAAAGATACGTCAGAGAGTAGCAGCCAGAGGTAGGGATGGGGGACAGAGCTGCGTCAGAAACGGCTCTTCGTCTGTGGGGGTGGAACGGGAGCTGTGACTCCTGGGGAAGGTCAAGGCTGTCCAGTGAACAACCCAGGCAAGAAAGCCCCAGATGGATAAACAATCCAGACATCTGGTGAGATCCCGGCATTGCTGCAATCAGTGAGGTTTTGGCACTGACTTTGACACTGCCAGGATTTCCCTTGTAATTAGCAACATGCAGCCCGTCTGGGGAGGATGTTCCCTCCGGAAAGCTGCTGGAACTGAGCTGCAAATCGAGCTTAATCTCTGTGAAGCAAAGAATAACACCTAGTTAGATTCTGCCCCTCAAAGTATGAGAAAAATTCTCAGCTGAACTCAACAAATATTAGATATTATCAATAATTCTGATTAATGTGTAGCTTGATCACTGCCAAGATTTCTTAGGGTGCTCACGTTAGCTATTGAGGGGCCATCACAGCACTGGATCAGATTGGGAACAGCTATAAGAAGGGATTCAGGGCTTGATGCATGGCACAGGGGAAGAGTAAAACTTAGAGCATGCAGAAAGTGTTTGTGTACTCTTTAGCACCAGCAAGTTAGGTGGGCAAATTAAAACAGAACATTGGTATAAGGCTCAGATTGATGAGACTATCAACAGTAACAGATATTTCAGTTTCCACATTGATCTAGGCACTCACACACAGACAACTCCACAATAGGGTTTTTCTCAAATAAAAACAAAACAAACCACAACCCTGTGTTGTAAAAGACCTTAGCTACCTGTATTTGAAGATCGTTGTCTGAAAAGATGAAAAACATACATTTTCATTTCATTTCAGATTAACATGGTAAACAGCTAGATCTATTCTTTCAAGTGCAGCATTCAGTTCCATTTGTTAGCTTTGTTGCTGATATTTCACCTCTCTTTTATTTACTCAACATAGTTTTGACAAGAAATTTTCAGTGAGATAATATATCTACATGAAAGACTGGCTTGGAGAACAAGTCCAGAGGTTTCAATGGGGCAAAATCAATTATTCATGTCTTGTTGTATTGGTCTGCCTCCACTCCACAGAAAGCATTTAGAAGAACTGCCCAACTAACTGAACAATTTTGGTAGAAAAATACATTCTCTTTATATAGAAGAAAAAAAATAAAATTACTATTAAAATAAATATAAAATAAAATATAAAACAAATACTAATAAAATAAAAGAGAATACAAATAATATAAAATAAAATAATAACATAAAAGAGAATATAAAGTAAAATAAAATAAAATAAAACTAAATAAAACAAAGTAAAATAAAATTATAATAAAATAATAAAATAAAATAGTGACACCAGTGTAAATCAGGATCACACCCACTTGTAAAGGAAAAAGAAATAAATCAATTCACAAGTGATGAAAGTTATCACCCTGTAAAATAATGTCCTGTCCACAGCCTGGCAGGACGGCCTCCTGCTACGAGGAACTCCCAGTACAAAGTAAATTAGCAAATGTTCTTGTTGCTTTTTGCCACACAAAATTAGAAAACTATATAGAAGTCAGCTTGATTTCTCCTGACCGACAGTAGAAATGATTCTTACACAGCAACCAGCTGTATATGGATCAAACAACAAGCAGTTTCTGAGGATGAACTAAGGCAGATGATGGAGGACCCCTTCAGTAAATACCAGTAAGAAAATTGCTTACCTGGTCTAGATAGCACAAATGCATAAACCAGAGCAGTTTCCCATGTAGCCCATTCCAGCTCAAATCAGAACTCACGCCCTGACTTCAAGTCTCTGTAGTTTGCTAAGCTTCAGCGGCTGCAGGTAGAGCAGAGCAGTAAGCGATGACGGGAAGTTTTTCACAACCTGGGAGCACGTTCTAAGTCAGTGGTCAATGAGAAAGGATAAAAGATATGGAATGGGGGGGGGGAGGGAGAAGTAATAAATAAATAAATAACTGGGTTAGAGAAACGAGAGGGAATGGACAGTGCATTTGAAAAATAAATGTTGAAACCACGGTATACTAAAAACTTACCCAGAGAAAAGGCCAGGCCTTCATGATGTTCCTGTAGGAACCTAAGTGAAATCTCCCCCCTGCTTTGATGATGGAAGATCAGGTCCTTAGCAAAAGGAGGAAGTTTGGGCATAACAAAAAAGGAAGAATGTAGTGCAAAGTGAAGGAAAATAAGTGAGCAGTGCTGTTGAAAAATAACGATTCAGTAGCTAGTATGCAATATTGTCGTCTCTGCACACATCCAAGGACTTAAGTGACCCTCTACACTGGCTGAGGATCTGCTCCATTAATAATAAGAAAGAGCAATTTAAACTATGGCTTTTTTCATTCTGTTTTATACAGGTTTGGGGAATACATTATCAAAGGCTCCAATTCTGGCCAAAGTCCACAGGTGTTATCACCTGTGGTCAGGGTCTGGATAGAAAGATCAGAGCTATCTTTGCATAGCCCTACTACCAAAACCAGATCAATCAGAAGTAACTCAAAAGGAAATATTCTACAGGGAACAGATGAAGATGCATTTAGAGGAAATAATCCCCATTCAGGATGCCATTATTAAAAGAGTGAGATAACTATGAGAGCTGTGATATGTCAGGGCAACCTCGTTGACATTGGACTGGAGAACTACTATAAAAGCAGAGAAACTAGGTCAGTGCTTTTTGAAGAGAGGAAAGCTCAGGGTGGACATCATTATTTTATATATGATTCTAAGGGGAATAGCTAGTAGAGATGTCAGAAAACTAGTGTCAAAAACAAGAACAAATGGACGGGCTCTAAGAAAGGGAAATGAAGAGATACTAAAGGAGGCTCAAACTCAAGAGATACAAACAGTTCTGTACACACTAAGGAGTAGATGCAAGGACTGGGTCACAGAAAGGACTAATAACAATAACCAATAAGGCTTTGGGAAAGGAAAAGCTTTGTGGGGTACAAAAAAGAAAGAAGAAAAATCTGTCTCTTGATCTTGGTCTGTCCCTAGAATTGCCCAAGTTTCAGTCTCAAAATTACTTCAAGTTTCACACACAGTAAATCTCTGTGCAAGCGCAATAGATTGAAGTGACAATTCAGTTTATCACTCGAAGATAAAACTCAGAAGAACATTTGCCTTCTAATTCTATTAATATGAATGTAATTACAAGGGCTAATTCCAATTCAAATGTTAACTTACAAGGGCTGGTGGAGGTAGCAGCCTACAGAGAAAGAGATGATGCTGGAATCCCTGATCCTTACGTTTGATCAATAGTTCAGTGTTAATAGACTTTATTTATGAGTTGGAGCATATGGTTTGAAAATGAGCCTAATGATTAGGTGGTGCATGTGTAGACACATACTCCTTTAAGCACTAGAATATTTGTATGTTGCGATTGTCTCTAGAGAAGAAAGAAAAAAAAACTCTCTGTGGTGTTGTAACAGATTAGAACAGTCTTTATTTAAAAAAAAAAAAAATTTATGAAAGAAGCAGAATGCTAACAATCATGCACGTGCAAGCACGACTTCCAGGACAGGCTGCTTTAAACACAGATCAAACCAATACTCTTTGTTCTAAGTATCTGAGATGTGTAACAGCCACTAGGAAAAAAAAAAAAAAGGCAGATTGAGGTAATAGCCTGGGGCAAAGGGAATTTGAAGAGGGGAGAATCAGTGGACTGTGTAGCATAGGACTCTCTTAGTGCATTCTCTGAATTTTAAAGGTAAAATTTCATCTGGCAGAAGTTGGTATGGCGGTGTTGAATATTATGGAGTTTTGGTATGGATCTGGTCCCAAAGAGGTGTGTATTCTAATGCATAGATAGAAGAAAACAGGAAAAGAGGTAGCATAAACATAATAGACCAAACAGTCCCATTGAATATGGGTCAAATTCTGCAAAAACTGTAATGCCAGCCCTGTTCCTTGGAAACCTTCTCTTGTACTAACTTGGTCTGAGTTAACTGTGCTAACTTGATCACAGACCTTTCTCCCTTTTTAACCCAGTGGTTAGACAAGAGATATTTTGGAGTGAAAGTGTGAGGAGAAAAGAGTTTGAGTGTGCTGTAGCTCTGTCCCCTTCCGTTCTGCTCAGTGGTGGCAGAAATATACCCATGGCTTCCAGATCATAAAAATCCATAGTAATGAGGTGCTCAGAAATTTGCAGCTCAACAGAGGATTCAATAGGCAGGTTTTGAAAACTTTGACAATATCCTCAGATCAATTTTGAACTGCCAGGATATGATACTGAGATGAACTGGCCCATCTCAACCACTGTTAAAGCCAAGGAGACATTGATGTTGACGTGGAACCAAAAATTTGTCACAACGCTGGGAAGGAGCAAGGATCACAGGAGTGAGTGATACTGATCAAAGCAGATGAGAGTCAGGACTGTTTATACAGGAGATGCAAACTTGCACATGTACCTCTGTGATCTGAAGCCATCAGAGTTAATATGCTGTCTATTAAAATTTGTTCAAATACAGCACCTGTCATAGTGCGTACAGGAGAAGTGTTTGTTAGGTCAATCTTACATGCAAAGAGTGAAATACAGTAGGAGGGGAGCTAAGTCTAGCTGGCTGGGAGTGGGTGCATAGCCTAAACACTCTTATCTATGCACCTTGTCCCCTCCTTGGCACCAAATTCTGAGGTTGTTACACTACATGGACTTCAGTTTTACCTCCATATGACCATTTCTTGCAGTCTCAGTAATACTTGAATGTCTGGTATGCTTTAGTATTCATTTTCTAGCAGTACTTTTCTAGGATAGGGAATGCAATGCTTGTGCTTTACTGATTGCCTTCAGCAGAGATGAGGCTAGAGCTTAAGGCTTTCACCATCCCACTGCACCCTCATGGATCAATGCTCACAGGGGAACAAGTGGCAACATCCTGGCAGCACAGCAGCCACAAGCTTGGTACCGCTGTGCTAATACTCTGCTGCTGTTTTGGGAGCATATGTAACAGTGGTATCCAGAATCCTTAAGACAGATATTGTGCTGAAGGAAATATGATGGCCAATGAGTTTTCACCTCTCTCTAGGGCTTAAAGCAACATACCATTACCATAGCAGCTGGGCACTCTGTGGGAAGAGCTTTCACAGCTCATTCATATACAATCACAAAAGATTACCTGTATTATTGTGTGTCCTTCGGCAATAGCAAACCAGTGGATTTGTATTTCAGGCATTCCCAAATGTCATTGTTATTGTCCATACCATTGCTGTCCACCTTAACCTGAACTCTGAAAGCTCACTGCATATCAGGCAGTTTCAGAGCAAGCCTGTCTTCTTAACGAGTAAATGAAGTTACAGTTACTTTAGTTCATTCTAAGTGTTGAACCCAGCATGGGATCTAACCTGGAATAGTCATCTTGAGAATATTGTGGTGGAAAAGTAGAGCGTAGGATTTAACATTGGAAATTAGAAGTTGATCCTACTTCTTATACAAAATTGAGATTGACAAAATTGAGGTTTATCTACATAAACCTTTAAACAAAGACGTGGCTCTGAATCAAAATTAGGGAACTGGAGAAATGAAGTTGAGGATTTTGCTCTCTTAAAGGAAACTTGGCCAATAAGACAGTTCGGTGGGAGAGAGCTGCCGCAGCGAAGAGCAAAGAACAGACATTAATAAAGTCACTTCTTGTCTAGAGGTCAATTTTGAATAAATCAGGATTGTTTAGAAATGACAATTATTGATTAATTAAATTTATACTTGGAGCTTAGCCCTCTTAGTTTTGAAGAGTCTGTGCACCAGATTGGTATGAGTGACCAACTGAAAGGAAAAAAATTAAATCATTATTTAATTAACTGCTTTTCTAATGCTTGCAATGGGTTTGGATGTCTGTTCTCTGCAAGACAAACACAAGGGGTTTTTGCAAGTCTCTCTTAGCCACTCAGATTCCATGAGGTAGCTTACCCTGAGTCTGACTATAAAGAATAACACGTCCATCTCCAAAATGCACTCCTCAGAAGAAAGAGTGAGATAGTTTGGAAGTAAGCTGATGAGCCACAGAATCCAACAGCAAAATGCACAAAGCTGACCTGCACAGCTCTACAATTTCTAGACTTACATGGGTGTAGTTAAAAGTTAACAGAGCTGAACTTGGGGCTGAAAGAGGAACACTCAACACACAAACCCAAAACAATCCGGGCACCTAAACTGGAAATAGTGCTGCAGCCTAACTCATGTCACACCAGCCCACTTTGTGCCAGAGCTAAGGTGGGAGCAGGCAGCACCAGGCACAGGGAGGGGAACCAGCTAGAAGAGGGGCAACTTTTAAGCCAGCATGGTACCAAATGCAGGGGGCTGGAGGCAAGTGAAAGAAGGAATGAAGGGGCTCCATGTTGGCATGAAGTGGTATGCTGTCACAGGCAGTTCCTGAGCTGATCCCGCACTTAAAAATAGATTGACATTTGTGCCAGAGGTGAGTTTGTTGTTCTGTAGCTACAGCACTTTCTATTACCTTTGATAAGGGAAAGAAGATTGAATCTTGGTCAGAAATATCAAATATTCATCTCCTAGCAGGGGATAATAGCAAGAAAACAGGGGCAGATGACAACTGCAGATTTAAAGGAGTTCAGTGCAGTCCCTGGAAAAGGAGGAATGTTTGGTGCTGGGCTGAGGGTGCTGTCCCACACTCAGAGATGGGCCATCCTTGTCACACACAATGACTTACAGAGAAAGTCATAAGAGCAAGAAAGATAGGGCCAATCTGCCAATAAGACCTTGACTTTGGGGTTGCTCACTCTGGAGAAGAGCAGGATCTGGGAAGACCTTATTGCAGCTTTTAAAGACTTAAACAAGACCTATAAGAAAGGTGGGGACAGAGTGCTTATCAGCAGCTGCTGTGACAGAACAGGTGATGGCTTTGTCCTTAAAGAGGGAGACTTAGAGTAGATATATGGAAGAAATCTTTTACACTGAGGGTAGTGACACACTGGCCCAGGTTACCCAGAGAGGCAGTAGATGCCCCATCCCTGGAACCATTCCAGGTCAGGTTGTTTGGGGCTCTATGCAATCTGCTCTAGCTAAAGATGTCCTTGATAACTGCAGGAGGTTGAACTAGATGAACTTTAAAGGTCTCTTACAACTCAAACCAGTCTGTGATTCTGTGATCTGGTGGAAATATTGGGGTGGAATTTGGTGTGCTGTCCATGGTGTAAAGGAGGTGTAATCTGTTAGGCGGGGTGTGTGTGTGTGTGGTTGAGTGCATACAGGTATGTATGTGTGCAACACATCCCTGGATGGACATGGTAAATGCTTGTACTGCCTGTGTGGCACATTAGGTAGTGCAAAAAGCTTAACCTTCTGCAAAAATCCAAAGCTCTTTTGTTTCAGTGTATAACTGTTGATCTAAAATGGGAGTTCTTGTTTTCTAATTCACGAAGCTTAAAAGATCGCTCATTTTATATTAAAATGATAGCCTTTGCAAGAGACCTTCAATCTAATTAAAGCCAGGAGATTAGCATCCCTTAGAATATTTGCAAAGCCTGCAACGGGAAGTTAATGAAATGTGTACACTTTTATAAAGCTTTAATTTTTAATGAAATAATTCAGGACATGGACCTTGCTCCTCTGCCTTACCTGCTTTGTCCAGCACAGGACTGTTTACAAACAATGCAAGGTTTGGAGGTGAAGAAAACAGAGGGAAAGATAATTGAAAGGTTTTTTGGGAACTACAAACCAGTCTTTTATCTCTTCTATTCAGCCTGAGTGTTTATATATTCCTGATTAATAATTATGGATGAGAATATGGTTTTAGAATGACAGTAATTTCTTAAGGCTATGAATATGTGTGTGTGTGTGTGTGTGTGTGTATAAAACAATTTTAATATATTATATATAAGGTATACTATATTTATATATTAAAATGTATACACACACACACATATATATATATACTCATGATGGATAATATATACAATTATATATTTAAAACACAGTGACTGCTAAGGGACCTTAAATGAAGTAAATGAGGGAAAAGAGTGGGCAGTGTTGCAAAGCAATGTCTCATTGTTTGGAGACCTGGGCAGTGCTCAGAGGGGATGGAAGCAGCCAGGGTTGCAGCAGTTTTGTTCAGAGGGGATGACCAAAGGAAATCCTAAGCAATTCCAACTACCTTTTAGGTTAGACTCCTCTAATGATGGCCCCACTCCTCTGTTATCACTTGAGGATGAAGAAAAGCAGCAGAAAGCTGAAGCACAGAAAGAAGCAAGCTCAGTTCAAAGACGTATTTGCCCTCCCTGGTGTTGTGGGGCACAGTGTCCCCGGTGGCCACGCACACCCTTTCCTGGGCTGCTTTAGAAACAGCTACACCATGAGAGCTATTTATTGCATCTGCTTCTTTCACCCTTTGCATTACTGAGCTCTGCCACCAGACAGAGCTGGCCGTTGCATTCCAAACAGTCAATTTTTTTTATAGCACCAGCTCTACTTTACATTATGCTTACCGGATCTTTCTGAAACCTAAATGTTAGACTATCCTAATCTTGCTCTACATTTGAAAGCTAAAAGATAAACCTGTTGTTTAATGAAATCCACAACACTACAGGAATAGCAACCATTGTGTTTCTTCATTTCAAAGAGCGGCTGAAATCTAACATCTGGTGTAACTGTACAAACCTGACCTTAGGTCACAGTAAGTATTGTATTGTTGATGATGGATACGCTTTTTTCATTACCATGCTGTCTCCATTCTTTCAGCATCCATGCTGTGAATCTCCAGTTACAGCCAGGACTATTGATAAATACTGATTTTGGGTTTGTTTTTTTTTAAATACAATTCTTCCCCCCACCCCACACACACACACTTTTAAACATGCATTGTAAGATTATCTTCTTTTTTTTTCAAATGGCTCTTCTAGTTTGTTGTCAACAATATGCTATTGTATGAGCAAACTCTTCTGCATGATAGCTCCAGCACACAATGATCAAGGGTTATGTGTCTGAAGATGCGGCTATGATCCTGAAAGAACAGTGTCAAGGAAAGGTGATCCTTTACATCTAATGCCTTCCCCTGTACTTTCCTCTTTGGATGCTCATTTTCTTAAAGCCCTTATAGGACCAGATTAAGATTTAAATTGTGAAGCAGATGTGGACACCTGCGAATGTGTCTTTGCTCATTGTTGTTGCAAGATTTGCGTCCCTGTGCAGGAAATGAGCTCCTGCGCTGTCCTGGATGATTGATGTCACAGAATTACAAAATGGTGGGAGTTGGAAAGGGACCTCTGGAGGTTATCTAGTCTGATTCTCAGTGTCCACTGTTTCTAAGACCTGGGGTAACACAGACTGTATCTACAACTATGAAGCAGCTCACAGTACTTTAACTAGGACTCCCAGCAAGTCTAGTGATATTACCAGCCAAGAAATTAAGGTACTACCCTGGCAGATGGAAATTCTGTTCAGATCTTCTCTACATAAAAGCAATCATGATCTCCACCACTCAAATGAGAGAAGGAGGGCAGTTTTGGTTTTTTGGGTTTTTTTTAATCCCAGAAAAGAGGAAACCAGGTAAGAATGCCAGGAGGCCTGCATGGATAAATAGAGAGCTCCTGGATGCACTTAGATGCAAAAAGAAAGCCTACAGAGAGTGGAAGCAAGAACAGGTAACCTGGGATGAATAAAAAGAAATTGTTCATGCAATCAGAGCTCAGGTTAGGAAAGCTAAAGGACAGTCAGAATTAAATCTGGCTAGGGACATTAAAGGGAACACAAATAACTTCTTCAAGTATATTAGTGAGAAAAGGAGGACTAGGGAGAATGTGGGACCCTTCCAGAAGGAAAACGGAGAGGTGGTGACAAAGGATATGCACAAGGTTGAAGTACTCAATGACTTTTTTGCCTCAGTCTTCATCGGCAAGGGCTCCAAACCAGAATGTCCAAGTCCCAGAGGGCAAAAGTAAGGACTGGGAGAAGGCAGATGTGCCCACTATAATTGAAGATCACATCTGTGAGCACCTAAGGAATGTGCACAAGTGACAACCTCGTCACCAAACTGGAAAAACATGGACTTGATGGATGGAGCACTGCTGGATAAGGAATTGTCTGGATGGTCACATGCAGCGAGTGGTGATCAAGGGCACCGTGTCCACCTGGAGACCAGTGACAAGTGGCTCCCTCAGGGGTCAACACTGACACCAGTGATGTTTAACATCTTTCTTTGTGACGTGGACAGAGGAATCAGTGCGCCCTCAGCAAGTTTGCAGATGACACCAAGCTGTGTGGCACAGTTGACTTGCTAGAGGGCAGGGATCCAGAGGGACCTGGAACAATCCCAAGCACAACTCCAGACTGTGTGGTGAATGGCTGAGAGCAGCCCTGAAGAAAAGGCCCTGGGGGTCTGGGGTGATGAAAAGCTCAACATGAGCCTGCGGTGTGAGTGCAGCCCATACAGCAACTGAGTCCTGGGCGGCATCAAGAGAAGAGTGGCCAACAGGGTAAGGGAGGTGATTCTCCCACTTTACTCTGCTCTCATCAGACTCCACCTAGAGTCCTGTGCACAGTTCTGGAGCCTCCAGCACAGGAAGGACATGGAACTGTTGGAGCCAGTCCAGAGGAGGCTGCAAAGATGCTCAGAGGGCTGCAGAGAGTTGGGGCTTTGCAGCCTGGAGAAGAGAAGGCTTCAAGGAGACCTTCCAGTATCTGAAGGGGGCCTATAGGAGGGCTGGGGAGGGACTACTGACAAGATCTTGCAATGACAGGGCAAGGGGCAATGGGTTTAAACTGGAAGGGGGGAGATTTAAACTGGATGTTAGAAAAGGGCTCTTTACAATGCACTGGCACAGGTTGCCCAGGGAGGTTGTGGCTGCTCCCTCCCTTGAGGTGTTCAGTGCCAGGTTGGATGAGGCCTTGAGTGACTTGTTCTAGTGGGAGGTGTCCCTGCCTATGGTAGGGGGTTGGAACTAGATGATCTTTGAGGTCCCTTCCAACCTAACCCTTTCTACAATTGATTTTTTTTTTACCAACGATCTCTCTTTGTGTGCTTTGAAAGTGTCCATCCCCAGAACTTCTCTTCCCATTTCTTCGCATCTCTCCAAGAGTGTGAAAAAGACTTTTAGCACCAGAGCTTTGTTTATTCCCTCTAAAATTATGAAAACTCAGATTTATTTTCCAGTCCTTTGGGCTCCAAAAGCACAGGCTCATTCTTCTTGTCTGTTTGGGACAGAGATGCCAACTGAGATTTCTGGACACACCAGCAGCAAGGGGGGAATATTTTTCTTCCTAACCCATACCCAAGACTGTAATGCACACACTGTGTTCTCCCTAGCTGCTAATATTGCCTTGTGATGTCACTGCATCATGAAGCAGAGGTAAAGCAGAATATCCTTGGCTCACTGTTCTGCCTACAGAGATGTACAGAATGAAGTCCTGACTCCCTTGAAGTCCCTACACTTTTGCTAACCCAGCACTAACCAGCATGGAAAATATCTGAAGGCATGGAATTTACACATTTAAGAAACAGCTATTCATTTCAGTTCTGGCAAAACTAAATACAGTTATAGATTTGTTGGTAATTATTTTTAGAGCAGAAATTCTGTTTGTTTGACAATATCTGAAAAATGAAATACCTGGGGCAACATCACTGAGTGCAGCTGGTACATTGGAAATACTTGCTGTAATTGTGAGGGGTTTATTTAATACCTCTCAATGCAGAGTTAACTCATTCAGTGAGGACAACTTAGCTGATGGGCTGATACTGTGATCCTCTCTGTTGCACTACACCAGCTGCCTGTGCTGTCCTGTCTGTGCAAACAGGACTGCACTTCCTAAGGACTGAGGGCAAGGTCAGCTTTGGGCTTTTTTCATTCAGTATATCAACCCCTCCCTGGCCCATACCGACAAACAAACACACACCCTTAGAGGGACTGTGCAACAGCAGTCTTCTTCCTACTCTAGTTGTTCATGCTTTGCAATTAAGCAGTATTTTTTCATGCAGTGGTCT
Source organism: Eubucco bourcierii (assembly GCA_013396675.1). Taxonomy (NCBI): domain Eukaryota; kingdom Metazoa; phylum Chordata; class Aves; order Piciformes; family Ramphastidae; genus Eubucco; species Eubucco bourcierii. Next base: position 662,052 of record VWZE01014340.1, on the reverse strand, counting down.
CAAGAAGGATTGTCAAGACTTGGATCAGGCTGCCTATCATAGAATCAACCAGGTTGAAAGAGACCTCCAAGATCATCCAGTCCAACCTATCACCCAGTCCTAGTCCAATCAAGTAGACTATGGCACTAAGTTCAAAAGATATGTAGATGCAGTGCTGAGGAACATGGTTTAGTGCTGGACTTGAAAGTGCTGGGTTAACGGTTGGACTCGATGACCTTGAAGGTCTTTTCCAGCTTAAATCATTCTGTGATTTAACTTTGCAAGCATTAATTAAACCTTTCTGCCTCCATATGCAATAGGTATTGGTCTCTTTGACCAGATAAACAAAGGAAGGCATGAGGAATCTACACCAGCAATCTGCAGCTTAAGCTCTTTTAAAGGGTTTTGAAAGAGGAAGTCAAAGCAGAGGTATCCAAAGTCAGCAATGAAAACACAGGTGTGGGTCGGTCTGGACCACCTCCTGCAGCCATGACCTGAGGACAACAGGTGAACCTCTGGGCACAGCTGTGCAGGTGACAACTAGCATCCTGGGATACCAGAGGGAGGGCACCAGGCTTTTGTGCCACAGAGGTGCACAAGTCTCTGGGCTTGCCTAGCTGTGAGCTGAAACGTGTTGGCAGGACAGTTGTAAACCCTCTGTTCTCTTCCCACCCATCTGCACTTAACATGGCCTCTTCCTTCCGGTGGTAAATGTAAATTGAATTCAGCACCTTTAAAGACCCTGTTTGGATCCATAACATTCATAACCATGCTGTAACTACGAATCAAAAGCTAAGAGAAAGTATGGTTTGTATCCAAAGGCTTTTTTGCCTTTTATATGTTTACATATACCAGCCAATGGTCAGCTAATAAGCACCACAGCTTGTAATGAAACGTTGGAACCATCTGTTTTAATCTGCAATTTCATTTCACTGTGAAATATTAAAGTTGTTCTGATGGTTGGGTTGGTATGGCTGCTTTATATAGAAAGGATTGAGTATCCCAGAGCAATTACACTGCACCAAGCACATGCAATGGGCATTATATCCTGTATTGCTAGTTTCTTCCATTAAAAACACTAAAATACCTTCTTAATACAGCACGACAGAGTTTTAGGTGTCTCATTTTTGCTAGAAACAGGTAGCAGATGCTGAGGACAAACATTAAGGATCTTTTTCAAGAGCAGTATGAGTTTTTCAAAGTGCTAAAAATAAATAGCTTTTAAAAGCTAACATGCAATGAAGCAAAGAGGGGCTGAAGAAGAGGAGAGGATTTCCATGTTATGCTGAGGGAAGAGCCCCAAGCTGATGGTCAGCATGTGGCAGTGCTTGTGTGGCAGCATCCTAGTCATACCCTCAGCAATGAATTAACCTTTGCAGTAGCAGCAGAAAGGACCTGGTAAGTTGAAGTTTGTGCTGCCTTTCCTGCCTTGCTGCAGCTCATCAGGGCAATGGAGAGTCATCTCACTCTGGTGTCATCTCCTGCAAAGCATTACATCGACAAACCAACCACTCCTTACATTAGTAAAATGATAGAGTAAGACTAAGCTGTGAAAAATTATTTCACATCACTTCTGACACTGACTTTTTGCCTTTTCCAGCACCTGAATTAGGGCACAGGACTGAAATACCTGCTCTTGTTTATGGCAGTGATAAATTTAGGCAGCTGACCGCCAGTTCTCTGCTCCCACATCAAGTCCTCACTTGATGTCTTCAGGCCTCTGGTAAAACAGTAGCTGAGAAAGGAAGAAACTTCCTCATAAGCAACAATCATTTCAAGTTATTGCCACTTATTTTTGGCAACTGGGCATGGTCAGTGCAGCATACTGGTAGGTAATCACCTTCCTTATTTTCACATGGCTTGAACAATTCTGTTCTGTGATACCACGATGCCTTCAGATCGTTCTCACTTAGAGGAAGCAGCTCCTTCTTCTAGATCCACCAGCACAGCAAGCTGTGTGCTGGCTTGAAAGGACAGCCAAGTGTTGGAGTTTCAGCAAGTGCAAGTTTTCCCTCCTGTCAAAAATTTCGCATATGACCTTGAATAAGACCCATGACTCTTGTAAGAAGCTTCACATATCATGGACCCATTTTGCCTCTCTTCTGGACTAGATGTCTGACTGCTCTTATGGTGACCAGGATGGATATAGGGCAATAACAATATTGATGTACCCAAAATACAGAGCCTTCCTTCATTTGCTGTGACTCAGGTGTGTCTCAGGGGTCTGGTGAGAAAGGCATGCACGTATTTTCCCTGGCTTAAAATGCCCCATCTCAGAGGCAGGAAGCATTGCAACCCCACAGCCTTGATGCTTTAGCTAATCTAAAGCCCTGTAGGGAGTTTGGGCTAATTAACTCAGCACTGTGGCATGCTGACATAACTGTATGGCTTCTGGGACCCAAGTTAGTATTTCTACCCAGCGCTCTGCTGCGCTACATGATCTATCTGCTCGGCCAACGCTTGCTCAGGGGTCCCCAGCAGAAGCTGGGGAGAAGCAGGGGCGGCATATACCAGCTGCCCTCCACTCCCAGAATCTGCAGCAGTTGCTTTCCATCCAACCCATGGCCACATGTCGTCACTGGGTGTTATTTAGAGTATGTGCTACTTGCAATGCTTTTTCACTGAACATAAGCTGGAAATTACTGATTTTTACCTTACACAGCTAGTATAAAAGCACTAATGTCCTAATGAAGAGTCTCACTTAGCTAAATGCTTCATGCAGCTGAGTAAAACAAAGAATTTTACTAGAGCTTAACCCAGTCGTTAATAAGCTTTTTAACCCTGACCTTTCAAATCAATGATCTACCACTGGTTTTACCTTTCAAGAAGGAATTCCATTTTCAAGTGATAAAACATATTTTGCACTCCTTACAATCTAATGATTATTCACAGCGTTACTGGATATATGAGGCCATCAAACCATTAGAAGGTATAAAATGTATTAATGTACAGCATTCATGGCTACATTTGCTTTAGAGTCAATAAAAGGGAAACAATTTATAAAGGGCATTTATGCTCATTATGGAATATCGATAGATTGTTTCTCCCATCGTTTCTGAAGTATGAAGGACTCCCTTTCGTGATGGATAGAAGAGGATTTGCATAACCTCTCTGCTTACACCCTGAAATTTTCCAGCACAAAGCATTGTTTATGGCCAGGCTTTGGGCTGGCATGTTGTAAGGTGTTATCCAAAAATTCTTCCTTCCTAGGGGACTGAGCACCTTAATTCAGGAGTTCCTTGCAGGTAGGCGAAGGTTCTGTGGGCATTCTATAGAATTTCATGAGGTTGGCCTGGGCACACCTCTCCAGCCTGTCCAGGTCCCTCTGGATGGATCCCTGCCCTCTAGCAAGTCAACTGTGCCACACAGCTTGGTGTCATCTGCAAACTTGCTGAGGGTGCACTCCATTCCTCTGTCCATGTCACTGACAAAGATGTTAAACAGCACTGGTCCCAGCACTGACCCCTGAGGGAGCCACTTGTCACTGGTCTCCAGGTGGACATTGTGCCCTTGATCACCACTCCCTGTGTGCAACCATCCAGCCAATTCCTTACCCAGCAGTGCTCCACCCATCAAGTCCACGTTTTTCCAGTTTGGTGACCAGGATGTCATGTGGGACAGTCAGATGCCTTACTCAGGTCCAGGTAGATGACATCAGTTGCCCTTCCCTTGTCCACTGTCGCTGTGACTTCTTCATAAAAAGCCACCAAATTTGTCAGGTAAGGTCTGCCCTTGGTGAAGCCATGCTGGTTACCATCAATCACCTCTGCTTTGTTTTCCATTTGCCTTAGCAGAGATTTCAAGAGGATCTGCTCCATGATCTTACCAGGCACAGAGTTAAGACTGACTGGTCTGTAGTTCCCAGGGTCATCCTTTTTTCCCTTCTTGAAGATGAGATCATCTAGACCAAGCCCCCTGCTAGAGGAGGATCACCTATACCAGATCACAGATGAATGTGTCCAGGTGAGTTTTGAATACCAGAAAGGGAGACTCCACGACCTCCCGGGCAACCTGTTCCAGTGTTCTGTCATCCATGTGATGGTAGAGCTTTGCAAAGTACCTTTCTAAGCAGGAGGACAAGAAAGGCTGCTTGATGCCTGGGGTAGGGTGAACAGAAAGGAATTATGTGTGGAGTAGAAGGGGATGTAGGAGCCCTGGCACTATAGCTAGAGAGAAAAATTTCATAGTCTGTCCAAGTGAATAACTCAATTAACTGCAGAACTAAAAATCTATGAAGAGATGAGTGATTAAAGCACTGGCCTGAGTTTCAGCAGACCTGGATTTGGTTCCTGGCTGTTTTCTGGTTTCTGTCTGACTTTTGGCAAGCCTCTTCAACTTTCTGTGCCTTGGTTTCCCATCTGTTAAAGAGGAATAATAATATTTCCTCTCTCTCCTGCCTATTCCGGCAGCAAGTTCTTCTGGGCAGGCACCGTCTCACTCACAGTGTGTGTACAGGACTCTGCTGGCAGGGTTTTGATCCTCACACTAAAGCAGAACATACAGGGATGAGCAGTGCCATGCCACAGAAAGCCATTTATTAATAGTTTCTGATGACAAGGGGACCAAATGATGCGTTTTAACTTTCTAAACAGATTTATTGGTGTGGGTTCTTCAAGAACTAAAGAAAAACAATCTCCATCGGTTAACCAGAGAAGTGATTCACACCTCTGTTAAGATTTGTGAGAGCCTAAGCTCACCTTGTGAGGCAGAAACATGGCAGTTTGAGAGAACACAGAAAACATTACCCACAGCACAAAAGCACAGCTGCCCTTCTCCATTTCTCATCTTACTCCCTTTACAGCTTGGCTTCTTTGTATGGAGTGAACTTTTCCACATTTCTCACTGACAAGCCATCTTCTTGATGCACACAGTGACTTCCTGTGCATGCACAGCCTCACAACCAGCTGGTAGGGTGAAATGGTGCCCACTCATGGGCACACAGCACAAGCAAGACTAGGTCATACCAGTTGCAGATCATTGGTTTAAGAGAACAACCAACAAATAAATAAAATTATATCTCAGCTGCAGAGACTTTCTGGTAATAAGCAATCTCAATTAGAAATGCAAATGTCACTGAAAGGGAGCATGTCTGTTGGCAGTAGACTTTGAGGAAAGCTTTGGTTTTAGTGCTAGTAAAATAATTTTTAATTATGAGCATGCCTCCCTTCTGAAAGAAGTGCCCTGCACATGCTGAACTGACAGCATGGGAGAGTTTCTGGCTGTGCTGTTTTCTTCTGTTACATGAAACATCTCACCCTCTTAAAGCAGAGGAGAGCCTTCACCCCTGCTGGTGGATTAGTGCTCTAGCTTGGGCTGACCAGTGTCATTGACTCTCCAGACACAAGAAGTCATCAACCTGCTAGAACCATTGGCATTAAGCCATTATGACTCCCATGGTTTTTGTGAGTATAAAAACCTAGGTGAAGAATTATCAAAGTTTGGGTTTTCCAACAGTCCTCACTCCTGCAGTCCTATGTATCTTCTCTGGCTTGGTTGTCTACCCTCCATGTGGAACACTTCTCACCTCTCAGAGAGAGCATCACAGGATGCTACAGGCCAGCAGTGAATATGTCCACTCCTGTGCTGGTTGGATTATTAAAATAACATTTCCACTTCCAAGTAAGTAAATAAATCTCACTGGCAAGTTTGTCTTGTGACAGCCAACAGCTTGTCTCCCTGAGAACCGAGCTGATGTCCTGCAAAGCTGAAAATCCAACACTCTCAAACCTGAGTGCAACTGCCAAGAGATACGCCAGATCCATATTCTGAAGAAGATACAATGAAGTAGAGCAAATACGTTCTAGAAATCCTGCTATTAAAGTTACAAAATCAGTTTTGCTTCTGGAAGTTACAATGTCTTGGGGTTGTTTTCCCAGCAAGCTTTTGGTTTGTTTTTTTTTAACCTACAGCTAAAAGACTTTGCCCTAAAACCTTTGTGTGCCCATGACTGCACACACCCTTCAGAAAGCCCAGAGCGCCTGATTTCAGGCACAACAAGATGATCAGAACATACCTTATCATAAATATGCATATGTGACACGAGAACCTGCTGCCTTCTTGGAGAGATGCCATAACTGACGGAACAAAGTACAACAGACTTCACATCACTGGTGGATCAGGAGAACAGAGGTAACTGAAAGGCTAGAAAATTACAGGTTTACTGACATTCTGCTCAACCTTACCCATTCTTCATTGAAAAGAGATAATAACTATCTATAGGAGAGCTGTCTTAAGGCTCCATTCATTCCTTCTTGCTAGCCCAGCTGAGAGGTGGTATAATGTAACGCACACCAGCATCTGGCATGTCATTTAATTACACCTTCAGCTTGCTGGGAAAATGTTTGAAGTGTCAAGGTAAGCAAACTATAAAAATACATCTCCCTTGCTCCAGGAGAGCTCCTACGATGGCAAGTAGAGAAGACAGGGCCTGCTCCAGCCATTACTCTGGATCTCTGTGAGGAAGATGATGCAGAAGAATCTAATTCATGAACAATTGCCACCCTCTGATGAGACACCATCTGCTCCTGGCAGCTTGGCTCCAATTTCCCAGCAGAAACATGGGAAGTCTTCTCCAAATAAACCACTGGTGTAACAGGAAAACAGTAGCATTGGCTCCAGTTAAGTTGTGTCTTCTCACTGAATAGATCCTGTTTCTTTAACAAAGTCCAAGGGCAGTAAAATGCCAGCCCCACATCCAAAGAGGCATGTGGGACTTGTTTTAGTCCATCAACCAGGCACGTGTTTTGCTCAGCACTGGGAGGCTGTTAGACATCACCTGCAGTGAGGATGAAGACTGATCTGCATTGGGAAGAAGTTCTTTACTCTGAGGGTGGTGAGAAACCAGAACGGCTTGCCCAGAGAAGTTGTGGTTGTGCCTGGAAGCATTTGAGGCCAGCCTGACTGGGGCTTTGAGCAGCCTGGTCTAGCAGAAGATGTCCCTGCCCGCAGCAGGAGAGTTGGAACTTGCTGATCTTTAAGGTTCTTTCCAACTCAAATTGTTCTATGAGTCCATAATTCTATCACCTGTATTAGTAGGTACTTTCAAACCAATGGTGCCTTTTTTGCTTGGGTGACTCAAGGAGCACTTCTAAAGAGCACAAGCAGATCAGCAAACCAAACACTCAGGAGTTGTATTTTCTTTGTGAAGACCACCGGTATCCTCTGTTAGCCAAGGAGAAGCTCACACACCTGTGTGCTAGCCAGCAGCTGAAGACTTCCAGGTTCCTGTCACTTCTGTGTTCCTACTGCTGAGGAAAAAAAAAAAAAATCACATTTCAGTAAGAGCTGTGATCATAGAATAGACTCATAGAATCAACCAGGTTGGAAGAGACCTCCAAGGTCATCCAGTCCAACCTAGCCAATCAACCAGACCATGGCACTAAGTGCCCCATCCAGTCATTGCTTGAATACCTCCAGGGACAGTAACTCCACCACTTCCCTGGGCAGCCCATTCCAAAGCCAATCACTCTCTCTGTCAAGAACTTCCTCCTAACATCCAGCCTAGACACACACACACACACACCCCCCATACTACTGATGAGACAGTAGTCCCCATCCTGTGTTGCTGGGGGTACTCAGCTGCATTTTGCTTAAGCTTTGCAAGCACTGCTCCTGCAGCACCCTTCTGGAGACAGCCAGCATTCTTCACTCCTTGCCATGGCTGCTTTTAAGTCACCACATATTTCAAAGCTCAGTTCTCACTGTCACTGTGGTGAGATAACATTGACTTCTCCATTTATGCTTCTTCTGGGCCTTGGTGTACATATGAGGGGCAGGAGTATATAGCATGGGGGAGGTCTCAGTATCACAGCCCGGTTCAGTCTGCACGGTCCTAAAGCTGCAGATACCCTCAGCAGTTGCTAAACCAAAGCTGACCCTTGAGCCTCTGACCCTGCAAGCCAGTGAAAAAAAGGGGAGTGCATTAGGACTGGACTTGCAACAAGTAATTGAGAGGAAAGAAATAAATCACAAGATTTTTCTCTTTGTGTGTTCCGGGGTGAGGAAAGGAGAAGAAAGTTCAACACAGATATTACTCACCATGTTTTATTCTTGCTAACGGAAACTTTTCAGAAACCAAAATAAAGGGTGTTGTACAAGAACCTGCAGAGAATAAAATTAGCTAGAACCCACATCCTAACTTCTAAACCCAGTGCACACATGCAGGTGTCTGCAGCTGAGCATGGTATTTTTGTTTAAGCTCATCTGAGGTATGAGTCATTTCCATCAAAAGAGGAGGATGCCTTGATCTGTGTGCAAGCGAGCGCTGGAACAGCAGCTGTTGGAGCAAATACAAACATCCATGCCAAGGATTGTAAGGAGGGAGTTTAGCTAATATGTAAACAACCACCTGCTGCAAATGAAAAATTACACCCACAGCCACCTGAGTAAGATAAGCATGTGATGGGGGGAAATGAAGAGGGAGATTCATGATTAATTTGTTGCAACTTTTGAACCAAACATCTCTTTTGCACCGGAACAGTAAGATGCACAAGGAAATAGCTCTTCCCCCAAAGCTGCTCAGCAGCATTTACTTCACCTAAGTAATTTTCTTTTCTTGGCTAAGTCTGGAGGAGATGAAAACACCAACCCAAAGAAGATAATTAAAAGCTTAATGAAACCGCATACAGCTGTGCTACTACATGGCTAATGAACATGCAAATATATACATGTGACAAGGACATAATGCAGACTGGCTGCCTTGAGTGGTTGCTGCAGATTTCCAAGAGCTGGAGACGCTATTGATTATAGCTGAGCTAAACTTCCTGCCTCCAGACTTCAAAGATCAGCCCCAATATAAGAATCACGCAGCATATGGGAATGTGGAATTGATGAATAATGGCTTGAGGACCTGAGCAGCCACACATAGGTTGGGAGATGTCTCCTTGGCTGCTGAGTGCAGGCTCCTTGGCAGCCAGGACCGGGACCTCATAACCCTCCTCAGCAAATTGGCATGCTCCATCTTGCTGTCAGTTGAGATTTTGGTGTTGTGGGGTTTATCTATCTGGGATATTTACTTTTGCCTTCCAAATTCACTTGGTAAGATGTTGAGATGGGGAGGGCACACTCCTGGGAGAGCTAAAGCTGTAGGCAACATGTATGAGGCAAAGCTTCTGGTATCCTATAAAACAAAAGCCACAAGCAGCATGAAGAATCATCAAAGACCAAACCAGATTTCCCTCATTAGTTGCAAATCACCTAGCTGAGATGAACTCCTCAGCCTACCTAGAGATTGAGCGAAGGATTCCGGGCTCAGTCCTGCACAGAGCAGTACTCCCATAGAGGTGACCTGATTGTCCTAGCTGCCACCTGGTGTCCTCCCCATCAATGGGGAGAAGAATGATGGAGACATTACAGGGACAGAAAATCATTCCTCCTCTATGATGACCACAGGGAGGGCACACAGCCTTGCCAATGGCCATGGCTGGGAGAGAAGCCTGGAGAGTACAGCCTTGGACCTAGATGAAGATAGATGCTCCACTGGGACAACCAAGAGAGGACACCTATGGAAACCAAATTTGTGCTGAACACAATGGTTAGTGCATAAAAATTAATCAAGTACTACAATGACTTGCTTTATTCATAATACTTAATGGTCATGTAATAGGAGTTTTTATTCAGCAGTTAAAGTTCATAAGTGCAGGTTTTACATGTAGAAGGGTATTATGCTGATAGTTTAATTACACACCTTTCTGCACACCAAAGGAAATGGGTTCTGCGGGTTTTATAATTAAAGAAGGACTTCTGAGGGGAAATGAACTTTGCAGTTAGCAACATAATGTTCGATTCTTATCAGACGGTTTTGTTTTGGATTCACCAGCACTTCGTGGTGGTGTAAATAGGTGAGAACGCTTCAAACTGCAAGCCATGTCAGCTGGAAGCTTTGAAAGTGCAGCAGAAAGCAACAATATTTAAAAATAGCAAGAGTGAGTATGAAGCATAAACATCATGTGTTTGGAAGGCTCTCCAGAGCTCTGCCCATACAATGATGTGCTGCACAAGTCTGTCCAACATGTCTAGGAAACGGGAGGGGGAAAAACAACCCAGCCTGAGCAAGTAAGTGAAAAATAAACCCCAGATTCTGCCAAAATAATAAAATGCTTTACTTTTTATTTCATTTATTTTTGTTTTCAGTAAACTTCATGGCCAACAAAATATGATTTTCCACTCCTGGGTGTTTACAAAGGTGGCAAAGCCAAAGGTGTGATGGATGTTTGTGTATTTGCTGTTGGAATACCCAGCACTACTCTCAGTGTTCAAGGCAGTGATGGGCAGGAGCCACTGCCAGGTCAAGGCCAGCTCCTGCCTCCCTTTAATATCGGCAGGGACATCTGTCCTACACATGGTGGTGCTGAGGAAGCCAGCAGTTCTGGGGCTCCTCCCTTGTCAGGTTTTAAGAGGCTCTGCTTAGTATAACTTCATTTCCATACACATATCAAAGCACAGAGGGAAGTGTATGTGGGTATCTACATGTATACATTTCCAAACTGCCAGTAGAAATTCATTTTGCTAATGCAGCAAATGAGATGATGTCTGAAGTCTAAAACATTTCAGACATCACCAAATGCCTCTTTGCTGGTGTGATACAAACTGACAGGCTCTTATCATGCCCAGCACAAATGAACAGTAGCAAGTGGGTTGAACTAAATTTAAAAAAAAAAGACTAGCCCAAAACAATAAGTAAGGGCAAGGCTGGAATGTTTTGAGCACACCCTTTCCTTTCTGGCAGACTGGAGGGTGTCCTTTCTGGCAGACAAGAGGGTGGCTGCCCTGGGTATTATGATTTGCTGTTGAAGGTGGAGTCCAGGTGGTAGCAGATGGCAATGCCCGTGACAGTGCTTCCTTTGCTGGCAACAGCTTATGAACCTACCAGAAATATTTGATATCAGGATACAGCTGTGATTGCTCCACATTACTCTGCACTGGTGAGGCCACACCTCAAATAGAGGGTTCAGTTTGGAGCCCCTCACTACAAGGAGGACACTTTGCTGCTGGACAATGTCCAAAGAAGGAGAACAAAGCTGTTGAACGGCCTAGAGGACAAAACTTGTGAGGAGTGGCTGAGGAAACTGGAGTGGTTTTAGCCTGGAGATAAGGAGGCTGAGGGGAGACCTTGTTGATTTCTACCACAAAATGAGAGAGGTTGTAGTAAGGGGGGGTGATAGGCAAAGAGAAAGTGGCCTCAAGGTGAGCTAGGGAGGTTTAGGTTGAATATGAGGGAACAGAGCTTTGCCAAAAGGGTTGTCAAGTCCTGAAACAAGCTGCCCAGGGAGGTGGTGGAGTCACCATGCCTGGAGGCATTTACAAAGCCATGTGGCTGTGGGGCTGAGGGACATGGTTTAGTGGTGACCTAGCAGTGCTGGGTTAATGGTTGTACTTGATGGTTTTAAAAGTCTCTTCCAACCAAAACGGTTCTATGACTCTCTGAAAATGATTGCAACAAGAACAGTCATCCTAAGGAGGTATTCAAATATAACTAGACAATTTTTTAAGTTCATTGGCCAACTGCATAAATTAGTGACAATGAGACCGAACTCTGTTTTTCTGTTATTAAACCCATACACTTTGGCTTTAGTCATCATTGTTAATATACTGTTAAAAGAACCATTGCTCTATCATTCAACCCTCATCCCACAATCAAGCCCTCCCTGCTTGTGGATTTCAAAGCCACTTGTTTAAAAATAGAATGTGGATTTTTTTTTTATTTTTTTTTTAATATTAAAAAGGAGCTGACTGCAGCTAATGCAAACAGGTAAAAATTAGCATATGGAATTATCAAGTGTCCAATTCAGCTCCTCAGCTACCAGGAGTTCCAGCCCCTGGTGAGCAGGGCTCACAAAACTTTGAGGCTGCCTTGCCTACAGGCTGAAGTTGTGCAAATAAATACATACACTTCATTTTCTTCTTATAAATTACACTGTGCTTTCTGGGTGTGTGCACACAATTCCTTCTTTGTTATCTGCACACTTAAACAAAAGATCCAGTGAGCCTGGAGCTAGCAAACAGCTCAACTTCCACAGGGCAAATTTAGGGTGTATCGCACAGTTAAAAGACACTCTTCATGATACCCGCTCCTAACATTAGCAGGAATTCTCCACCCTTCCAAAAGAGGATATTCTTCCAACATATATATATTTTTTTAAAGTCTAAGAAGGATAATTAGAACAGAATTAACAGATTATTTTTTCCCCCTCCCCTCTGCCTCCTATCAGAGGCAGTGCTCTAGCAGAGTTGGGAGCAGACGTGTTTTTACTGTATATGGCAATGCACTGAAATGAACGTACAGCTCAAACACACTCATCATCCATCGCATTGTTTTGCAGAAGCCACTTCTCCCTTGAAGGGCAACCACATGTGGAGGGAAGGAGTCCAAGTAAGTATTTGGTAAACATTTGAAAATGAGAGACAAACAGCGCTGTGCAATCACCCCATCTTCCCTCAAATACCCACTGGAAAGAAAAATAATTCATTCCCTAACAAGCCAAGCCTGGCTCCCTAAACCGGGAGGAACCGCAAGGCTGGTAAAACTTGCAGAAATATTTTTACAATTTTATTAGAGGTTTTAATTCAGTGCTTTATCTACCTCTGTTAGTCTGCAAAATAGCTTTAAATATTCAAGTGGTAATTAATGAATCTTTTATGTTGCAAATCAAACATTTTCATCTGTGCTGTGGCACAGTGGCGGTGAGAAGGGGGGGTGGGGGTGTTTAAAAAGTGTAATTGTTTCTACTGTTCCCCTCGCAGTGCTGAATGGTTTTTTTTTTTTTTTTACCCTTTATTATATCATTGGCTTCTGCTTCAGTTCATCAGCTCTTTGCCACATCTTATCAGTTGATATTGGCTCTCTACTGCTTTATTTATTTATTTCATTATATATATATTTAATTTTTTTTTTTAACATTTTTTTTCCTCTCCTTTCAGTTCAAGATTTCTTACTGCACTTTTTGCCAGAGACATTCCTAGGGAGATGGAAACTCTCAGAATGTGGAATTTTCGCATGAGTGCAAAATAATAAAAAGCATGTGTGTATTAAAAAGGGATCAACTTAATGGGAAATGAGCATTGGGTTACATTAATATTCTATTACAGTAAAAATCATATTTAATANGTGTGTGTTTAAAAAAAAAAAATCAAATTTAAAAAAATAGAAAAATATTAAGTGTAGAAACACACACCAGACTGAAATGTGTGCTTAGTTTCCATCTGCTAGGAGGAATGGTGTTGGTCTTGTGCAGCAGAAAGCCTTTCTAAACAGTATTCTATTTTATTGATGCTATATGTGGATTTTTATGTTATGTGGCAAGAGGCAGGAGAATGAAAACATTGTAATTTATCCTAAACCATAAAATTATACTAGTACTAAAGTAATTACTTCACATATTAAAATATGGTTTCCTTTACTTTCTTTTGTCATCACATAAAACGAGGCGTTGAGCGCCGCAGCGCAAAGGGGCCGGAGCTTTCCTTGCCTTCACAAAGGATTGACACATTCTTGCTGCTCCAATCTATCACCCGACCCTTGTTGTTCCCTGACCCTAATTAATATTATACTCGGTGACATTTATGTATCAGAGCAATAAGCTAAACAGGAAACAATTTATGTCACCTAAAGCTTTTTAACAAATCGATGCAACTATTTGTAATTGCTTGTTTCACAAGATTAAAAGTACTCAGCCTTGATCTTCGCCCACAGTTTTGTGGCCAACATGACCTGTGCTTCCGTTGTAAAATAGGAGTGTTGGTGATCAGCACCTATTTCCATCAAGTAATCCATATTGCTAATATTTCTGGAATTTTAATGTAGTTACAATTTATAGCCGATCAAATGTGGTTACCTAAATTGCTGTTGCTAGTAGACAGTTTAACTGTCTTTATTAATTACAGTATAATTTAATGTTTGAGTACAGGCACTTGTGTTGGTCATTTTTACAGCCAAAGCAGTTATGTGCCTTATGACGAACCGTTTTAGCATTTTCAATGGAAATTTGCTAATATGATGAGTGATAAAAGTGTCAAACTCTGGTAAATAATGGTTATTGCTTCGGCTGGAATTAATCCTTGAAAGGACAGTTACCTTCCAATTAACATTAGAACTTGAAAGGGAAAAAAAAATTCTACGTATATATGTTTTTCAAACTCCTGAGATGCATAAAAGATGGCCACTAAATTCCTCTAAATAAATACATACTAAACCATCCCAAAAGTGTTGGTCGTTTGGTTGTTTTTTTTATTTTTTTCCTTCAGGTAAATAGATAAATTTCCAGTGGAATAACAGGGGAGGAGGTTTGTTAGATGCCCCAAGCTGATGCTGTTTGCCATTTCTAGCTCATGTCCTATGATGATATCTAACAAAGCAAAAAGGACTTTGCCTCGGGGGTCTGGGGCAAAGCCAGGTGCAAACACACAAGAGGGCCACGTCCCACCACACTGGACATCACTGATGGGAGAGAAAGTGGTTTGGTGCCACGAGCCTGGCAATAGGGGAATGAAGAACACTTGGTCTTGATGGAGCTAAGCACTGCTGTGAGGAGCATGAAAGATCATCCTGATTAACACACCATTAAACAAACGTTTAACATCATCGCTGAAGACAGAGCCTGATTAATAGGTCAAGAAGGGCTAATGACACTTTGTTGTGAGGAAGGGTGTGCTACATGTGTCTGTGTGTGAGCGAGATGCACCAGGAATTCTGAGTCCCTTAAATTAGTCCAATAATGTGAAATTTGTCGTCCTCTGCGATCAGGGCCCAAGTTAAATGTCAACGTTCAGATCATCTGCAGAGAGCAGCTGGGAGTGCGAGGAGCACATTGGCTGTCATCTCCTCCTAGCCCTCCAGCTCTTGTGCTGGGACCCCCTTATCTTCTGCTACTTTTCCCTCCAGTACAGGAGAAACCCAGAAAAAACTATGCACTGGCTCTGGTTTTCTTTGGAAACTACTCAAGAGACACATTGCCTCACCACTGATCATAAAAGTGCTTTTCAGCTGTGGTGGAAAACAGCCTTTCTGACTGGAAAAGGTATTTCCCAGCTGGCTGTTGCTGGTGGCAGTGCTATGAAGTAGGAAAGCATTTAATGATGTTCCATGATAAGGAAGCCAGGGAGGAGAAATGTGATTAATAACACAAAGATGATACAAAACATGCAAAGAGCCAGGCTCTCATTCACTGCTAGGGCTGCATTAATTCAGCAGGAGGGCAAGGGCCTGATCCTTCTCCCCAACTTGGTGCCAGTTCCTCAGTCCAATCCTCTTTTGACATCTACCCCAGCAGCTTAAATCAGAGGCAACAGAAAATTGGCAGATGGCAAACACCATACTCAAGCCACTGTGTCAAAGGATTGAAATACGCAAGTGACCTATGATGGCTTTACAGCACATGAAGCTTGCTGGTGACCTGTATGCGGATACATTGCACCAGGAAAAGCTGAGCGCCCTGCATGGGGGCATATTCTCCTACCTGTAGCTGACTGTCCCACCCACGTTTCAGGAACACAAAGCACTCCTGAAAAACATCTATGAAGTTCTGGTATAACACACTCTGCCTATGCCCGAGGAAAACTTAAACCCCAAAAGTGAGACCTGTCCATTTTAATGAAAACTCACTAGTGATAAAAGTGCAACACACACACCCAGCTGACCCCAGATTTAATTCTCTGTATTTCGATTGCTAAAAATCTACCAGTCATTACCATTTGGAGACACATCATAATGAGTGTGCAAAGATTCTCCATCCCGACCCCCTACACACACACACACCAGAAAAAAA
>VWZE01014340.1:608521-643518 GCA_013396675.1 Eubucco bourcierii | reverse complement strand
AAAAAAAAAATAAAAGGACCTTTCCACCTTTTCCTCCCTCCCCCCACCATCCCCTCCCCCCCAAAGACAAAGGCTCACACAGACACAGTGGGATATATATGTACAACATAATAAACCCCTCCCTAAAGAAGCAACTGTATATTCAAAGGGATACAGAATCAGAACTGTAAAAATCATAGTGAAGTTTGCTTGATGTAAAGCCTGAGATTTTTCAGTTGGTTCTTCTGCGAGGCTGTGACACCTGCCAGATCTGTTAAAATCTAATTTTTTACTTATTTTTTTTTCCTCCTTTTTTTTTTTTTTTTAGATTTTTCTTTTTCCTTTTTTGTGCTACAGTCTTTAGACTAAGCATGCAAGACATACAACTAAGTGCAACTGAGTGAAATGGATTTTTTTTTTTTTAAAAGTATTTTTATTTATTTACTCATTCCCTAACAGTTTGGACTGAGGTATGCGTACTAACAGTTTCTCATGCTGTTATCTTTACTCATGTCTAGCTACACATGCTGAGAATGAACTAATCTACCGGATTTTTATCCCCCTTCTGAATACCAAACTAACCAGCAAACCACTCAGTTTAGAAGCACGGGGCTCAATTCTCATGATCCCTATCTGGCTACTGCCGGCACGTCACGAAGCTGCCTGGATATAATTTAAATGAAAAATAATTAAGGAAGAAGAAAATAAAATTATATTTCAAATTTCCACAGACTGCCCTTTTTTCTTTTTTTTTTTCCTTTTCTCTCTCTCTTTTTTTTTTTTTGTTTTTTTGTTTTTGTCTTTTGAGACAGAAAGCAGAGTTGAGTTTTACAAAAGTTAACTGCCAATAAAATTCCTTGTACCAAAGCTTATGAGTGGACAGGAGTGTTATTTCTTTATGAAAAAAAAAAAAATGCTGACCCAAAACTAAACAAAACTGAGCAAAAGTGCCAAGATCAACCAAAATTAAAGTAGTCATCCTAGCACAGTCCCAAAACAGAAGTGGCACACGATCTGTAGAACCAAAGACCAAAAATTTTTGTTTCATTCTAGAAATACTATTATGTGGTCCAGCTAAATTGTGGGAGCTTTTCTTTTCTCTTCTGTATTTTATTAAACTGTCTCCTTTATCTGGTACTCTAATTTTCTGTGAAATTGCTCTGTCCTCGCTTTCTCCAGCTCCCTCCTCATAGCTCCACGAGTAACACTGACTCTCAGTTTTAGCCTCAAAGGCTCTCCTCCATTTTGCTTTACAGACTTTCGTTTTGGTCACTGTAAAGAATTGCAAATAAAAAGTAACAACTTTGGTTCAGACAATCTACTTGGCCTACTACATTTTCTAGAATAAAGGAGCAGTTTCCCTTTCACGTTAGCAATAGCCCACATCTTGTCATTTCCCTCTAAATTCAACCTCCTTTGATCAACAATAAGAGGATATTTGGCTTCATAAGATAAAGCATATAACAGAGAACATAATTTACCTTTGTGTAATATCTTTGGTAATTTTAGGAAAAAAAAAACAACCAACAAACCAACCAACCAAACCAAACCAAAACGAAGGTAGAAAGAAGAATATAAATTAAGCTCCGAAAGGCTTCTTGAAATAATATAAAAAGCTATAGTCCTATATAAATAAATGAGTGAGGGAAAAGTGGTTGCAGAATGAAAATGTTTAGGTGTTTGGTGACTCAGGTTTACTGACCTATCACAACAAATTTTGCATGTCATGTTTGCTCCGAAGAGCCTTGCCCCTTTCCCCTAACAAGCCCCGGTGCAAATTATCCCACAGATCTTCTGTCTCCTATGGCGAGGTTTCCATACTGGTTGGTGTAATATTGCATAACAATCCTAACTGCAGGACTGGATTTGCACAGTTGAAAATGAACACTTTAGCATTGGTGGGGCTCTGTCCTTATTAACTCCTGGAACAAGTTCAATCTGAAATCTAATTTGTATTCAAACAGATTAATGCCACTAAGCAATCCTGAACCGATGTTTAACTGTGAAACATCACCACGTACACTAACAATTTAATGAAGTCCTCTTTCCAACCACTATTTGCAAATGTAAAAAAAAAAAAAAAGAAAAAAAGAAAAAAAAAGGAAATAATAAAGAAGAAAAAAAAAATTTCACTACTAAAGGTATAGGTGCCCATCTCGGTAATCTTCGATATTCCAGAGAGACTTGTTGACCCATTAGAATTTGTGTGAAACAACCGAGAACCTGCCACTGTATTACCCATCCTCTACTAAAAGTGAACTCTGTTGGTGCTGCATTTATGTCTTTGTGCTGTTCAATTTTGTGGCATTTGCTAATATTCACTGTTGCTGCCAAAGGAAAAAAAAAAAAAAAAAAAATCAAAAAATCAAAAAGCCCAAACAACAACAACAAAAAAATACTACTAAAAATACTGCTTTGTGGAATGAATCTGTGTTGCTTCCTACAGTGTTTCTATGTTCATCTGTCATTCATTCTCATTCTTGCAGTATTTCGTTCCTCTCTTTCCGCTGGACAACCCTTCCACATGTATAGTGCAGCATTTGGGACCTTTTCAAAACACGACGACAACAACAACAATTAAAAAAAACCCCTAAACCCAACCCAAAAAAAAAGAACAAACCGACCCTAAAGGAGACACCGAAATGGAATGTTTTCCATAGCTAAAGAAAACATGGTGGCATCTGAAGGAAACTGGAATGAATGACAGAAAAAAAACTACAAACAATTCAATGACATTCAGCTTCGTATAATAAAAACACCTATTAACATTCATCACAAAGTACAGAAAACGTTGAAGCCTCTGAGAGGCCCTGGGCCCAGATGAGGCCTGAGGTCAGAACTTAAAATGGTAGAGGAGAAGTGGGGCGGGGGAATAAAAGCAATACATTAAAAAGTTTGGGATAATTTTTTTTTTTCTTTGAACCCCTCCCCGATATACACGCTCACACACACACACACACACACATATCCACACACGTGCACACACAGGCCTTCCCCATCCCAAATGGAAGCAAAACAAAAAAAAGGAAAAAAAAAGAAAAAAAAAAAGAAACCAACCAAAAAAACCCCAATAAAGCAACAACAAAAAAAAAATGGAGTAAAGGCAGTGATAATCAACATGCAGTACTGTGCAAATATGTTGTCCATTGGAATCCTTAAAATCTGGGCAAAGACTTGATCTGCAGTTCAGGTGTACATGCTCAGTTTGATGTCCTCAAGTGTCCAAAATTGGCAGGACCTGCAGTCCACAGCTGGCTGCTAAATGCAAGTGAATCAGTTTAGCAAATTTACAACACTGATGTTGACTGTAAGAGAGGAAAATCCCAAGTACCAAACAAGTCCATCCAATGCACAGAGTACAAATTCCTTTTTTCAACAAAAAGTAGAAAAATCAAAAATACTCCCAAATGGGATACTTGATGGCACTAAGAGTTAACATATTTCATAGTTGTCAAAGTGGACTGAGAATCCTCCAGACTGTACAATAATGGAGAGATTTCACAGCTAAGTTTGACGTGTTCCTCCAATCTTCATTATCAGGATAACGATGTCAGACATACTCATTCTATGTCCTCATTTACAGGTTCATCTTCATAATCTCTGTCATGATCAAAATCTGGACTGTGGTTGGCTGTTGTCACTAAGGATAGCGGGCCTTCATTTTCATCTGGATCTAGCGGTTCTTCTTTGACATGCACGGGGTGCCTAGAAAGACAAAAACATGGTCAATCGGTAAGTTGCTCTTTAAAGAATGGTTTTGACAGTTTGTCTGGTTTGGGCAGAAAACCAAGGTAGTCTGGGGGTTCAGACTTGGTGTGCCACATCTAAGGGCTCCAGATCACTGAACAGAAACCCTCAACTTCCGTGCTGGCCACTGAAGCCAAGCGAAAGCTATGCTGGGCAAGCAGAGCTCAACTTCCCTGACAAAACATTCTGGGAGGAGCACCTCGACAGGGTTTCTGTCTTGGGATGGAGAGAAAACGCTCTCAGCTGACATATTAAGTTGATTAATACAATCTTTGGATAAATAAGCAGAATAAGCATCCGAATGGCAAAGCAGCAGTTTGTCAGCCCGCCGAGCCGGCGGAGGCTGGGCTAATCATCGCTCGCTGTGTGTGCGGCG
This sequence comes from Eubucco bourcierii, assembly GCA_013396675.1. Classification (NCBI taxonomy): domain Eukaryota; kingdom Metazoa; phylum Chordata; class Aves; order Piciformes; family Ramphastidae; genus Eubucco; species Eubucco bourcierii. Next base: position 639,416 of record VWZE01014340.1, on the reverse strand, counting down.
TCTCTCGTTAACATGCAGAACCTGTGAGACAACTCTCCAGAGGACGACCCCAAGTGAGGTTCTATCATTAATCAACTTCAAGCAAACACAGCAAAGAGACACCATGATACATGCTTTAAACTCCAAATTAATGCATATTTTTACAAACTGTCAATAAGAGAAGAAAAGCCCTGCCAGGAAACACAAACAGAGAGGAAAAGGCTCGCTCAACACAACAATATGATAAGAAAGCACAGTCCTAACGAGAATAATAACACTGTCAGCTGTAAACAAGGCAGAACATGATCCCCAGCTCATGGTGGGCACAAGGATGTACTAAAGAGATGAGATCTGCCAAATTTCTCATTACAGCCTAGCACATGAATAACCCGCAGGGGAACGGGGCTTGGTCATTCAAAACCGGTACGATAACAATTGAAAAATGTTGTTCGTAAATCATATTTACAACAAATCCTATACAAATACAAATTACCTTTTGCTTTTTTTCCCCTTTTCTTCCCCCTCCCCCCCACCCCCCTTGTTCAGCAGCTTTTGAAATGTAAAATAGCCATGTGAGTCAATAGTGTCTTGTTGGTGGGACTTTAGAAGGAAGTAGGATTTTATTGACATTACCAAGTATTAATAATGCGACACAGCATTGGAGACCCTGTTTGCTTCCTAAATAATTGATGTTGTAGGCAATCCCTTAAAATAAAGTGTTAATGAGTTCAAGTCCCACTCTGTCTCTCATTGAGTTGATATCCACCTCCTTGAGTCTGTCTTTTTCTCCAGGCAGGTTCGTTTAACCCTTTCATGTAGGTTACATGAAAACATCATCTGAAGCGCAAAGCTTCCTTGTAAGAACTTTTGCTCTCCTTGCTCAGCTTTGCTTTCAAAATCAACAATTTAATCACATTTTATTTTATGCTTTGTGTGGAGAGGAATGACAGCACTGTTTGCACCCTGTGGCACTGACAGACAGCAAAAATAAATCACCAAACAGGGAAAAAAAAGTTGGTATCCATGTACCAAGCCAAAGGTAACCCTGCCTGCTTCAAGTGACCTGGGTGAAGCAGTTGTACCCTTGCATAGTGTGCAGAGCTGCACCACACCCTGTTATTTATTTTGGCTTGAGCCTGGATCAGTTTAGGAAGCATCCAACTTGCTGACTACAGACATTTTCAATAGGAGCTGTGAATGCCTTTCAAGCCTCTGCATATTTCAGCTTCTTGAGTTGTAAAGTGTTAAATCAATACTTAAGTATTAACTGCACCTTCCAACCCATCCAACAAAGGAGCAGTGGGGTGAAGCGATGCAGCATCCACGTATGCACACCTTTCCCCTTCAAACTCACTAACAGTGCCCTATCGACACCTGCCTAGGAGCAAAAGAGGTTCCTCTACATGTCAATTCCTGTACAAATTAAAAGGAGACACTGTTTCTACCACTCTGACCAAATTACTGATAAGGGTGTGGTAAAAAACAAAACAAAACAAAACAAACCAGAACTGGGAGGAGACAATTCAAATATCAGAGGTTAAGAATTAGCTTAAGCATACAAAAAGTCTCATGAGTGGATCCTCATCTCTGAGATGTGCATGTGGTGACTATCTGGGCAGCTTGTGGCCTGAGACAACATGCAACCATGCTGATTATTTGCAACTAGAAAAAATTACATTATGAACAGACTGTGGGGCCCCTCACTTGGGAGACAATATGAAATGAGAAACAGAGGAAAAAAAGGGGAAAGAGCAGCTCCTCATAGAGACCAATGAAATGTATGCTACTCAGCCTTTACAGCAGTGATCTTTTTTACTACTTGGTTTTCTGGTTTTGATGCTGCTGCTGGGCTTATTTGGTGGTTTGATTTCTTTAAAGTATTATTTTAGATAAGTGCAGATGGGAAGTTTTCAAAGGAGAGAGGAGAACATATACTGCATGCAGCAGAAGTGGTCTCAGCACATGGACAGGGGTTTCTCTAGTAGCTGCCCAGTGTCCCACCACATCCCTGCACCACCTTGCACCTGGCCAGAGGGCAGAAATAAATGGTTGCCAAGAGATCAGACTGGAACCCACTGGGCTCACAACCACCCAAAATGCTGTGAAAGCTCCTTCAAAGGTCCCTGAACCTTTCCAAAGTAAACTCTGCCCCCCTTCTGGTTTTGTTATGAAAGCAGGTGAAACCAGGTGGTTTCAACTCAGTTTCTCTTTGAGGTTTGGTGTGGTTCCCAGAAGTCAAAAAAACAAAACTTCAGGAGTGAAAAGCAAAGCAAGTGCCAAGTTATGAAAAGGGCTGTTCAATCCTGAGCCAGACAAAGCCAGAGAGGGCCACAAAGCCACAGGGAGGGAAAGCCACGCCAGCCTCCTCCAGCAGCTCACGTGTTGCACAAACATCAGACAGCGAGCTTGGCAAAAACTCCATCCCCCAAATTAGGAGGGTTATCTGGGTAATACAACCCCCCTGGGGAGAGATCTGCATGGAAAACAACAAGAAAATTCAACTCCTTGTGTACTCTGTCACTTGTAACCATGAAGTGGCATGTGAGGAGGAAACCTTACTGCAGCTGTAATTTTGCTCAAATATTTCAGAGCAACTGAAATAAATAAACTCAAATAAGCTCAAAGGTGATGGGAGACTTTTGTATCTCTCAAGTAAGTCTGGATCTCTATTTACTGCCTCACAAAGCCTCAAACCGGGGAAGGGAAACCTCCTTTAGAAACTAAAGAATTTAGTCTCTTGAACTACAGAATAGGTAAATGCTGGGCTAGGAAAAGAGAAAAATAAAATGGGGGTAGGGGAAGAAAGGAGGAAAAAAAAAAAAAAAAAAACAACCCAAAAACGCAGGTTTCCCATTTCTGTTCTCATTGTAGCAGAATTTCAGTGCATTCCTTTTAAGTAGATGCCTAAGACTCCAGAAGGGGTTAACAATAAATAACCTTGCTGAACACAGATTCCCCTTCTTTTCACATCTGAGTAATTCTTTTGTTTGTCCACTCTGGGAACAGAGGAGTTTTTAATAAAGCTGACTGTTGTTTAAAGCCACTGAGTTCTGGTGGTGCACACAGCATGGAGTAGTTTGCTTTGTGACTACCTTTGGAGCATATCAGGATGAAAGTGTTATGTCCCCAAGCTGTAATTATGCGACTACTTTCTAGTGTTTCAAAAGGAGGGAGAGAGAAGGGAAAAAACCCACCCCTGAGTCGTGGTTCAATGTGTCATAAAAAGGAAACGAACGAGCGGTAATAAGACTTCAGCTAAAGTGTTAGACTTCTTAGCTGTCATGTTAACAAGGTCCTTTAAACCTTACGATAAAGTTTAAAGCTTGATTTATTCTAATATACTGAAATTGTTTAAAAAATAATTTGCATTATGACAAGGAAATCTGTTCCGAGAAAAAAAACTGGAAATGCCATTAACAAAGCAGGCTTGTGGAAATTAAGAAGTTGCACAGCGTCTGGAAATTTGCTGTTGACTCATGATTCTGTTTAGTAAACAGGGTGAACCCTGAATTGTGTGAGTGGTGTGCTGGCTTTAGATCTGCTGAGACTACTTAGGACCAGCATTTAAAAGGGGAAGCTCAGAGGCTGGCATTGGAACACAACCCAGCCACATTTTACTTAGGCAAAGAGAACACATATATTATCAATTCTGGGAAAATGAAAACACTCAGGAAACAATCATTTCCATATTACAACAGAAAATTGGATTTTCTGGTGAATAATGAAAATTAAGTATCCCTTTCCCCGACCTCCTCTCTCCCCAGTATTTGTTCTGTGCCCGTCACCTTGGTATCAATGTGCTAAGAGATGATTATTAAGTGCAACAAAGGCCATGGGTATGCACAGTTCTGGAAGATGTCCTAGCCTGTTTCAACTTAGCTATTTTTTTCCTCCTTGCAGTCTCTTCAAAGACAACGAAACCTTAGGTGAAATGAGAAGTGCATGAACTACACTAGCCTTGAACTTGCAAAAAAATAATTACTTGGATTAATGCAACATCACAAACGTTCAGCCCTGTCTGTTAGGCCAGAAGAAACCCTTGGGAGAAGTCTTGTTTCTGTAGAAAAGCCACATCCCTCCACTCCTCCTTCGTGCTGGCCCTACGTGGTCACGGGCAGAGGATAACAAATTGTGACTAAAACTGCCTGAAGATGAATCCGTTTGTGGGAGATGGAAAGTGTGTCATGCAACGCTGCTTTGGGAGAGATAATTAATACTGCACAAACAATCACTGGGAAAGCTAAACACATTATTTGAATGTTTTGAAGTAAATGGTAAAAGACAATGTTTAAATTAATTATTAATTAAAAATGAATGCTGCCATCTTTAAAGATTTTTTTTTTTTCAAAGGACTTTGTGAACTGATTTAAAATGCTGAGATATCAAAGTATCCAAAGCCTCAGATTCCTTCATGCCCCCTCCCCTCTGACAACACATTATGCAGGTGGGAAACTTTTTTGCCATTAAATGCTAATTAGTTTCACAACTAATTACTACCGTGGTATTAGGTTAATGTTTTTTTCTACTTTTTGATTTCGACTTACTTTTGTAAATCCCTCATTCAAATTACTTTGAAGTAAAAGACTACAAATTAGTTCTCTTTTTAATGCGTAATGTGAGCCGTGGCGATCCAGTCCATGATTTTACAGCCTGTTGTAAGGAAGAGGCAGAAGAAAGGCAGTGCGGCTCTGGCGCGCGGGCACTCACACAGGTAGCCAACTGCTCCAGAGAGCTTTCAGAGAACTATGAGACCTATAAACTCTGGCTTCCTTGCCAGCTGCCAATTACCCAGTGTGTAATTTGAGGGGAGGGGGGAGTTTACAGCTTTACAAACTCACTCTGTCACCCCATAAATACCGAACACACCCATCAGGGCATCACACCCTTCCTGCCTTACCCTTTCCTGCGCCAGCTTGTGGCCCGGGTGCCACTCACGTTGAGCAGGGGTAGTGATCCCCCATGACTTCATGTGGTTATATATGCACTCATTACACTGCAGTCTGGTGCTATAATGCTCCTATTAATTTTCCTTTTGATATTTTAAGAGCCATCTATAAATCACACAGACCTTCACGTGTGCCACCGTTAATGCCTAGCAAGACCGTTGTGCGTCAAGTGTTTTTTGGAGACCCACCAAACAAGCCCATTTCCCAACTCTGCCCCACCGGCTGTGCTCATCGGGTGGACCAAGAGGGAGAGAAATTACATTTTTCTAATTCAAGAAATGCAGTTGCCTGTGAGGTTTCGCAAGGTTTACAGAAGAGAATTTCAAACAAGTCAACAATTTTATAGCTCTGTGTGCTTGTCAGACTGGATTGAGCTGATCGGTTTCATGTGGAAATTGGTAAACAGCCCTTTTATGTTCTCATCAACCTCAGCATGTCCCCAGATGGAGATGTCTGCTCTTGCTGCTCCATCTGTGAACCTCAGGAACCAACAACAAAGGTCTCAAGAGCCACACTCGAGCAGACAGTAAGACAACGCCTAGAGCCACGCGCACGCCTCTGCCATACTCACATTGCTTGCATAGGGGAACGTCCTGGACTACTGTCACTCCCGTTACTGTTCGTATGCTCCATTGCACCATTAAGCTCTTCCCTCATTGCGCTGGCTAAATTGCCCAGAGTGGGATTTCCCATGGAAGCAGTAGTGTATAGAGGTATACTGTTCTCAGCCATTGAAGCCTGCCAAGGACACAAACAAATACATGAGAAGCCATGACTAATGTTTTTGTACATTGCACAACACCTTCACTTAGTCCAAACCACTCTGCACATTTACATTATTTGCAATTACCATTTTTTTCAGTACTGTGCTTTCTGATAGGCATTAGTTTCATTCCACCAAGGGAAATTTAACATCATCTGCATCTGGGTTTAAGCATTCATAGCTGTGTTGGCTTGTTGAGAGGATGGAGCTTTCCATTCCCTATCTGGATTTACACCCCCTGGAAAAAATAAAATGTCCTTTTCCTATTTTCATTTTGCAAAATTATGTTTAGGGCTTTGGGTTTTTTCGTGGTTTGTGTCTGGGTTTGGGTTTTGTTTCCAATGAAACTGGAAAAAAAGAGAAGTCTCTCAGCTGATAACTCCTTCCTACCAGGGCAAACAGCACCTAACATGAGGACATCATTGCAGAGTTTGTTTTTTCTCATGACACAAGTGTGAAGTTGTAGTTAGCACTAACTGGACGAGTCTGAGTTGCACCTATCTACCTGAGAGCTGAATCAGTTTCATGTGAATTTTTTTAAGCCTCAACAATTCAGGTCTGCCCTTGGCTATTTTATTTCAATTTTCCCTTGTTCTAAAGAAATATCACACAGAGGCATGTTGGAGTTAACTTTCTAAATGGAAATCTTTGTAGGAAGAGAATGAACTGTTAAATATTTTCCTTCTGATTCCCACCGTTCTGCCTGCTAATATTTACTGTGTGTCAGCATTAGCTCATGTTGACAGCACAGCCCTGTGCCCGGCGCGGCAGCGGTGGGAGCGCAGAAGCCCCGAGCCCCGCAGGAGCCCTGAGTTTGGCAGGGATGGGATGCACGGCTTTCCAAGGCTATGAAGGACGTTTAACCATTTCACCCATTCCAGCCAGACTCGGCTGATACCACTGGCAGCTCTCTAAGCTCTGTCTGCACCTAAGAGCCACAGACACTGGCTCAGCAGCACTCGACCTACTGCGGGGCGGGGGAGGGAGGTCAGCCGGCTGCGGGTGCAAGAGCCAAAAACTCCACCAGGCTCCACTGCACGATGTAAACCCTGTCGGTGGGAGGGGAACTCATGCAAACGCACTCGCCACCGAATGCTCTGTCTGCTCCTAATTTATGGGACAAAACTCCTTGCTCGTTGCCATCTCCCAAGCAAACACAGCTGGAGACTGGGCTGGGGGGAGAATGAATGGGAAGGGGAGGTACAACCAGCCCTGCCTGCAGCATCTTCAGGAGCATGGCCCCTTTTATTCATCCTTATGTTGACCTCTCCATGTGCAGCCCTATGTGTCACACGTGATTACAAAAGCTATTCTAATGGGAGGATTATTTTTATCTTCTTGATTCAACAACCGGCAAACTCATTGTGATTAGGGGATGCAAAGAATGGTTCACATTTCCTGCACTTGGCAAAATAATGACTCAAGTTCTTCACCCATCGTGATAACTTGTAATTGCAGTAAAGCAATTTTCCGGGGAAGAGGCGGGACATGAAGAGTATCTGCTATAAAGATAAGAAGAGGGGAAGGGGTGTCTTGGGAGCCCCCAGTGACCCACTGGGAAAGGAGAACACTGGTGAGAGTTGGAGTCCCCATACCTTCCAGACACAGAGCGGGGAGAGAGCTGCTTCTTCTCCCTGGCCGTGAGGGAAAACAGATGGAGGAGATGTCAGAGGGATCTGGGTGAAGGAGAGGGACAGCTCTGCCACCCCACAGGAACAGAAAACCACAGTCTGGCATCCCAGTGGCACACACCTCACTGTGCTGTTCCCCAGCCCGCTAAGAGTGGCCACTGCGCTCACTGGGTTGTGCAAAGAACCCATCTTTGCAGATGCCCACAAAGTCAGAGTAACACTGCTTTTGTTAATTATTAATTCTGACTGCATGTAGGCTCTAGCAGGTAAAGCAGACTCATGTCCTAGGAGGAAGGTTGTTGCCCAAGCAAGGTCTGAACTGCCCACACAGCACTGACCACTGCATGACTTCACCCAAACCCCTGAACAGCACCTGCTGGGATTTTGCCCCCAAAATTCAATGAGGCAGAGGAGCAAGGCACCTGCTGGTGTAGTTTCAGCCCAAACCAGGACCTGTTTCAGTGCAAACAATATTGCTCACCCCTATCTATTACAGGGGTTATATGAGCAGTAGCAAATCTGGTCCAGGCTCTCCTCTCCATCAGCTCAGTTCATGTGATGCTATCAGGGTGCACAAGTACAAGTTACTTCCAGGAAAAGTGGGAAATGGAAACAGTTTGGAGATTATCACAGAAGTCAAGAATGGATGGAGATGACGACAAAGACACGTGTTTCAGAAATAAAACATGAACAGCTCCGTATGATAAGCATATTAATTGAAATTAGTCACATAGTTAACAATGTGAAGAAATGCAGGATCATTTCATTTTTGCCTTTCAGCCTGATGAATGTAAAATGTGCTTGTAATCTTAATACTATTCAAGAGACAAAGCAGTCTTTAAAAAAAAAAATCACACTTCACAAGACTCAAGGGAAAATAAGTTACTAATGAATGGTATTTACAGTTGCTTCATTTAAACATGCTCTCTTTTGCTTTTCAGAAGTTACTGCATAAACTCAAACCATTAGAAGAAAAGCAGCACACCACTTTGCTCCTAATCATCCGTTCTTTGTCTCTGAAAACAGAAGTCTGCTAAACCTTCCACAAAACACAGTTGGCCAAAGGACACATCCATGACCACCAGTGAACCTCTCAAGGAGCAACCCTCAACATCCAACCCAGGTGAAAACACATGCAACGTTGCCTCCCGTATTTGTTCACACTATACGGAGCAGGTTTGAACCCCCACACAAACAAGCCCCTCTGCAAATGGAGGGCACGGCAGTGCATTTGGATCTTGATACTGTCTTGACCTGGGGGTTTTGAGAGAGACTCAGGAACGTGTTGTGTTGAGAGGGGAAAAAAAATCCCAACCTGATACACAGCACATCACAAAGGGCTGGAGATGCACATGCTTTGAGACTGCAAGTTATTAATTGTGCACCGACACTTTGTGTATTTCTATGTTGTGAAACAGCAGAAATTTTTGTCTTACAGTTACAGCAGAGCTTAAACTAATAGAAACAATTGTTTCTCTCTATAGGAACTGCGACATTTATTTTTTTTATCAACAATAGGAGATATGCAAAAATAGCCCCTTAAAAGAAAAGGGGGAAAAATGATCTGCTTTCTCTTTAAACCCATGAACAATAGAAGGTCACGTGCCACAGTATCCTATCATTCAGCACATTAATAGCTGTGCTAGAGTAATTACACTTGTGGTATTTTTGCCTCAAGTGAAATTCTGAAATAAGAGGATGGAAATTATGATACTGCTGATAAATATTAATAAGTGAACTTTTAATTTTTTTGCCACAATATTCAAAATGCTAAGCATCTAGCTAATGCTGAAGCAGCCTGATATGTGTTTGCCTCCAGGGACTATGATGCTTTATGCACTTAAGAAAAAAGTTTAACGGAATTAAAATTTAATATCTAATTAGAGCAAGGCTAATATATTTTGAAATGAGTGGGGAAGACACATGCCTCTGTTGCATATTTGTTACAGTCATTAATCTTACCTGTAAAGCAGCATTGAGAGGTGTGCAGTAGGTGTGGCTGGTCTGTATGTTTTTAATAAGAGAAGGGTTACTGCATAAGAAAAACATAAAAAGGAGAGTTAAATGCAACCAACTTCTGTGCGAGTGTTTTAAGCATGTAACGCTTCCTCCCACACCAGAAAACTAGAGCTGAGACTGTTTTTCCACCCAAGTTCTCTTTCTTTTCTCTGTTTTTTTTTGGCTTTTTTTTTTTTTGTTTTTTTTTTTTTTTTTTTTTAATGCAAGGAAAAACTCTGAGTTTTAGGGTACAGTCATCATATTTGCCTTTACTAAATAAGGAACATCATTATCTCTCAACGTTACCTCACCATGTGTTCTACTACCCTGTGTTAGGAGCACATCTTGGCATCTCTGCTCATTTTAGCTGTGTTCAGGAGAAATTCTCCAACATTCGTCGTGTCTGGGAGCCAGTTACCATGTAAAGGTCCATCATGAGGAGGCTATGATCAAAAGCATCATGGGACATTTTAAACACTAAGTCACAAAAATTGTTCTCCAAATCACTGGCAGCAAAGTCCCCTGCAATGGAGCAGAGGACTGCGATGAGATAGGATGTGAGCTGCGTTGCGTCCTGCCAGGCAAACAGTGAGTGGCGTTGATGAAGGATCGCAGGGCTCCAAACAGTTCCGAGTTTGGGGTTGTGGGCATGAAGCCACAGTGGCAGGTACTGCTGCACCACAGCGAACTGGCCCGGGCCAAACAGAACAAGACACTGCCCTAAAGGCCATTTTAATAGCAAATATTCTGATCTGCTATTTTGGACCCTTACTTTTGTCATCTTCAGTTTACATAAGGGGCTGGATTTGAGGAAAATGAATGCCAAGTGGATCTGCTCTCTTTTTACCAGCCATATAAATCCCACTGGGTCCACATGAGGGGGGGAAAAAAAAAACCCAAAAAACTGAATCCAAACTAGATCAGAAGTGCCAATGTAAAAAAGGCTCTGAAGTTTTATTACTCAGTGGGCACTTTTTTTTTTCCTTTTTACTTTTTCACATGTAGAAATAAATCCTGGTAAGAAGAGTCTTAATTGAGCCCCTCCCACAAGGACCAGCAAGGATCAGTTGTCCTGGAGAGATGGCCTTCAAGCAAAGGTCAAAGTAAATTGCTTTGGGAACCCCAGGAATATTTGTGCATGGCTGCTGAAGGAACAAGATGGTCTGTTGATAATAATCTTAACAGCTGGTCTTGCTGCACTTTCAAACTTCTAAGTTAATTCAGCATTTCTGTCTTAGAAGCACCTTGCCCTATTTCCGAGTTGCAAAACAAAGCATACAACTGAGACCAAAGGAAAATACCAGAATTAAAACTTATCTGAAGCCTTTCCTGGCATATATCTGTCTTCCTGACAGGTCTACAGCAGCATATCTCTGGATAATTATTTTAGTCTACATTGCACTATCAACGAACGCTATAACAAACATGTCAAAGTAGAGTTATTACTACAGGCATTTGGATTATCAGAGTAGGACACACAAAATACACATAACAACCAAAAATTTAGTTTCTTTAGCAGCAAAGGTGATGTCACTATTTTGTGAAATGCAAGTCTACATGAGATGGGTAAATCATGCAAAGCAAAGCAACAGCAGAAAAAAAAAATTAAAGCAAGTAAAAGCTCTTACTGTGCAACAAGCTCGCCAAAGTTTTCATCGGGGCAGTATTTTCGAGGACGGCCTCGTTGAATATGACGGCCACGTTTAAACTCTTCATCATCAACAGTCCAAAAGGACCCAAACTCATCCTCTACTCTGATAAAGCACTTATGCAGTGAGAGGTTGGTGCGAATGGCACCCTGGGACAAGAGCAGCAGCAAAGGAGATGAAGTGGAAACAAAGGGACACGGGATCGGGGACAGAACAGACATCAAATACAGGGAAAAGGAAAAAGAAAATAAAATGCAATAAGCATAAGCAAATGGTTTGTGAGGGTTAATATGCATTGCCACCTAAAAGCTACTAGCATGTGATGCAACAAACACCAAGCAAGCAGGGTCAGGGTACTGGTGGGCATACAAACAGTAGTGATGAGATGTTTGTCTTGGTTTCCCTTAACTGAAACAATGCGAAACCACCTGTGGTTGGTCTAACACCAGCTAGCAGCCAAAAGCCTCTACGTTAAACTGTAAGCATGATCCAAGCTAGGCTAAGAAGTTCAAACATGGTGGACATACCCACTGATCTTTTGTGGCCTTCGTTTTTGGAACTCTAGTTCATCCACTGTCCATACTGCCCCTTTAACGTTTTCTACTCGCACAAAACACTTGTGAAGACTAAGATTATGACGCACTGCATTCTGCAGCAAGTATAAAAGAGAAAACATTCAAAAACTTTCTATCAGAAAATGCTCATCATTGTCCAAGAACAGCAGCACAGTCAGCTTGACAGTCTTCATTTTGCAATGTTAAGCCACATCCCCTCCCCCACCCACCTGCTTTCCCCGGCTCTTTACATCTTATTTTTGCAAAGACAAAATAAATACAAAAGCTTACATCCAAGATTAGAAATTCGAGTTATTTGCATCAATTATCCCCAGAGTAAAGGAGAACAGCCATCATTTCAAGCATGCACATTGCATAATACAGCACATTTCATACAGAACATAAGGAGAACATTGCTTAGACATTTTCAAAACAAATATACACGCCCTGCAAAGAGAAACTTCTCCTCTCCTGGAAAAGAACGCCGTTAAGAGAGAACAGAAAGGATTTCACATAAGTACAGACGGCTCAATTTAGCAGGGAGGCTCTGGAGTTGGTGTTGCTGTGGTTTCCCAAAGCTGGGCTAATGTGAATCAGGTGCTGAACTTCCATCCACACCCATGGCATGGACCAGGGACTCAGGGCTCAGCAGCACCCCACTGGCCAGCACAGCACCAACTCCTGCCTCCACGGTTTGATCTTATATGGAAGTTGGCTCCTATTTCTGGCAGACTACTGTACTGACTGATCTGAGCCTCTGCCAAGTGAAAACATGAGGAGGGCTCTCCGAAACAAAGTGATAATATCCCCACAGCTCATCACCCAGAGGGACCCACACTCATGGCATCCGATGGTCAGATGTCCTCTCTGCAGCTCGATGCTGGGTCAGTCAGGATGAGTCTGGCAAACCCCTCCAATATACTCAGTCCTTTGCTGGAGCTGCACATAATGAGATACCTCATTCTCCTGGCTTTTCTGTCCCTCCTCTCTCTGAAACAATGCCGAGAGCCTTGTCATTCCTCAAATGGAGTGCCATGCTCCTTCCCTGGTTTATGAGTTTTCTGAGCAAATACTCTACTAAAAGATCACCTGGATTTGTCCATGGGGCTTGTCCCCAGTGCTGCTCGAGAGCGACTTGGTAAACAGGGAAAACAGAAGAAGCCGTTTGCTGAATATATGCAGGCGAACAAACTCCATCCATCATCACTGGCACCATTGATTTAGTCAATCTGGTTGACTCGTTAGCAGGCACAATGCCAGCCAAACACATGGCTTGGGTCTAGGCAACCAAAAGACTACAGTTTTTCAGGTTTTTTNTTTTTTTTTTTTTTTTTTTTTTTTTAATGAACATCAGGTCTGGATGGTGAAAGGGAGCTCTAATCATGAATGTCTAAATCACTGTGCAAACAAAGGGTACGAATAGTGCATTTGTCATGTAAATTAAGAGGCACTGGTGTGTGTGTGCCTGGGAGGAGAAGGCTAAGACTCTTTTGCTACTTTTCCATTTCTCTAGCACAGTCCCCACACTCTCAATCCCTGGTACTGGGGAAGACTGAGGGCTCAAACTGCCTTTGCTCAGCAGATGCTTGACTGCAAACACATCTCCTCTGACAGTAGGCGCTCAATTTCAGCACTTTGGCTTTTCCACACTGATCTGTTTCTGAAATGGTGGAAAAATAAACCTTGAACAGGCTTTTCCTCTCAGCAAGGCAGAAATCTAGTAGAAAGTCAACCTGACCATCAGGGCTGCTTCCTTCTTCCATTACTTTCTTCTGTTCTTGTTTTCTAATGATTTCCACCCCCCCGCTCCACCTCTTCCAGGTTTCATTACTTTAAAAATTGTTGGCAAAATCTCTGATTTTGAGGTGGAGGAAAAACATGCAAACGTCCCACACCTTATGGGTTACAATCAGCCAGCTCAGCAACTGATGGTGGGTGCCGCATTAGTGCAACCCGACACAGGGCTGCAGGCCCACATCTGGGTAACTCAGGCAGTTTCCTGTGAAAATGGGAACCCTGTCAAGTCTGGAGCAAAATGTAAGAATAATAAGGCTATTTCCCCCCAGTGAAAGCTGATCTTGTAGTTCATGCAGCAGTTGATCAAACACATACAGCAAAGTTCAGCAAAGAGAGCCCTCGGAGTTTGTAAACAGTCTCCAAATACAGGGTTGAGCAGAAATATTTGTGATCTTTTTTAAGTAAGTTTAATGTTGGAGAAATACTTCACAGTCTGCTCCTGTTCTCTTGAAGTCAATGTGCGATTGATGGTCATGGTTGCGAGACTGGGTTCTTGCTGGATATGTTCAGACAGACACGTTGAGTACTTGCAAGATATCCATGAAGTGTTTCCCTTGCTTTCTATTTTTCATGTGAACACTTAACTTATATGAGGAATTGGTTTGCTTCTCTTGCCTCTGGATACTTGCTATCTAATAGTTTTATTTGAAAAATACCCCAACATTTCGAAGCCACACCTGCAGCCTGTGCCTCGTGGCTGCAACTCAGTGCCAGTAAATTACTCCAAAAAATACAAGCAAACAGACATTGCCTTTGACCTGTCAGAACCAGTTCACAGTGCTCCCCCAGCAATCAGCTTAACAGAAAAATTAGGAGCTATTATTGTAAGATTATATATTTACCTTGTTAAAAATATTTGTATGCAAGCCACTTTTGCAGAAAAATTACTCTGAACATGCTTGAATGTAGTAAATGAAAGGGTTTGTTATTTTAATAACTGCTCAGGCTCGGCTGTACTGCATTTTGGAAGAGAGGTTCATTTTTTAAAGGTCTTTTATTCTTGCACTCTTCTGTGTTTTTGAAAGAGGGCTCAGGGAAGCTTGCCCACACCAAACCCTGACCCTAAACTTGGGGAACACTGACCCAAATGCCCCCTAAGCATTAGCTGAAGGTGAGTGCAAATCAGCACATACATATTCAAATTATTCTGATTCTGCAATTAGCCCCTTGTGCTTGTTCTGCGCCCCGTGGGCTTCCCGTCATGCCAATCCAAAGCTGCATTTTCATCCCTGCTGTTCCTGAAGGCTGGCATAAATCTGAGCAGTTTCCAGCATGAAAACCTGCATTACTTCAAGAGGTTGCCTATTTTGCTAGCACTGCTGGAACTTGCGGTGAAGCTTTTCTTCCCTGTTAAGTGCAGGAGGACCTGGTCATCTGCACAAGGTCAAGGTGTCCAGAAAAGGTCACCAAATGGCATGGGCCTCCCTGAGAGATGCCTTGCCATTCTGCAAGCCTGAAGGTCTGCAGCTCTGCCTCTCTCCCCTCCTCTGCAGAAGCACATCGTAAGTTCACGTGGCTTCTGGAACTGGATTTCACATGATACACAAAGCTAATTCCTAAAACTAGCCTCACAGGAGATACAGCCAGGGTTGCCTTCCACTCCTCCCTCCACTTCCCGTCCCTTTGCTGCTGGAATTAAATAGGATTTTTGCTTTAGCACCCACACCTGCAGCTGTTGAAAACTCCTACTGGAACCACTCCAGCAGCAAAAGACAGGCAGGTCTAAAAGCATCTTAAATCAGGGAAAAGTTAATTTCCTTTCTGGATAGTAAGGAAGCTGCAACATGAAACATTGCTCATGTTTTCCAGTTTCAATGAAGAATCAAAGCAGCAAACACAAAGACTTTTTCCTGAACCTAAAGGCTTCTAGACCAAGGATGAAAATGTACAATATTGCACGGGATCCAAATTAAAAGTGAAACGTGCTACTAAAACCCAAGCTAATTTCCAAGAACCATTTTTAGCTCCAACCTATGAAGGAATTAATCCTAAACTCAGGCCAAGACAGGAAAAATGGAAAGAGCTGACAAAACAGCATGTGTGGGACATATTCATCCTACCCAGTCATTTGAAGTTGCTTGAGAACAACAGAGTTGTCTAGGTTAAGAGAGTCTCAAAGTACCTGGGGTGCCATTTTTATAGCGATACAAGATCCTGTTATTTGATTCATTCATTTGTAATTTGCACATGCTTCAGAAACGAGTGTGGCTATTGTAATGTTATATATAAGGGAAGGAGTAGCCCCCCGAAATATGAAGTAAAATTAACTCCCCAGACCTCTTATCTAACAATATCCGAGATAGTTATGGTAGGAAATTGAAGTGCCAAATAACAGGTTTATTTCTGTTAAACACATCTCTTATTGTGGGGCTTGCTTCTTGCATATTATTTTCAAAAAGCTTCTGCTGTGTGATTTGAATATTAAAAAAAAAAAAAAAAAAGTAGTTTATAACAGATCTATACATGTAATGAAAAGCCAGTAGATTGAGGAAAGAAATGCACTGATCTATAGATCCTGGGGGAAAAAAAAAAAGCAGCTGTTGTGATTACAGCCTGCATAACTAAAGAGACAAACAGTACATCTCCTACCGACACAATGACTTTACCTCTTTTTAGCTGTGCTTTTTTTATTTTGTTCTAATACGTTCCAGCTGAAGGGTTTGAGTTCCACTGCTAGCAGCAACCACACAGAGGAACTAGTGGCGTAATCACCGAACATAAAAGCCAATAATGGGGATTCAATTAGTGGTTTTCAAAGGCAGAAGAATTTTTCTGCCAAATATCAAATTGTTCCTGCAGATAAGGCTCTCAGTGTGTGTCAAAACTGCCGATCTAAATTTTCATGTCCACATGTCGTTACAATTTGTTATGTCATCAGCAATGTCTATTCTGTACATGTCAGATATCAAAGGCAGGAGGCAGAGGCGGGCTCAGGCTTACCTTCCACGTCGCTGCGTTGCGTCTGAAGTAAGCAAACATTCGCGTGAACCAGTTGTAGATTTCATTTAGTGTTAGCTGTTTTTCTGGAGATTCGAGGATGGCCTTGTGAAGCAAAGTGATTGCATGATCAGTTATGAGCACTCCAGTACAGAATACACTGTTTAACTTTACCAAATACAAAAAGAAAGGAAGAAAGAAGGAAATAAAAAAAAGAAGAAACAAAGAAAGCAGGGAAGAAAGGAAGGAATAATGAAGGAAAGAAAGGAAGAAAGAAGATATGTGGAGCAAAAAATCCAAAGGAGAGTTTTCACAATATGAACTAAGATTAATGGCTGTATTTAACAGTTCAATGGCAAAATTCAAAATGGAATTATCTAATTGTTTTGAGTTTTTATTTCTGTTTCCTTACAGAAATATTAATTTATTAGTCATTCATAAAGCAGAATCAAAGAGAAATGCAAAACATTTCACTAGCTGATTAAAGCTCAGTAATTATTTAGAGCTCAGATTAATTCTAGGGATCAGAGATTACTGTAGCTTGTGATAATTGACTTGCCATCTTTAAACAGGCTCATTTTCACTGTTGTGTGAAATGAATTTCCTAATAATCACATCGTATTGTAATACTTAATCAAAAGCAATTATGTTATATATTGCAGTTCTAAAAACCCTTATAGTAAAGGTTTGAGCATTTGAGCACGCTTACATACCAAAGGTTTGAAAATCTATTTAATCCAGAGCCTGCACATACAGGGAGATATTTTTTTGTTTCTAATCCAGATGCACGTGTTTGGCTTAGCTTACCTGTCTAATTAAAGATGCGTACGTGAATGGTGGTCTAACTTCTGCGTTCTTATAAAATTCTTGGTTCTGGGCAATATCTGCTAAATAAGAGAAGTTGTTCTGTTATCATCACAGCCTGATGCTGCCAGGTTGCAGGCAACAGCAAGATGTCCCACCAAAGGGGTTGCGCCACCAGAACCCCTTTACCTGAAGAAATGGGAACGTTGTATTTGTCCGAGTACCGCCTCCGGATGGGTCCGACGTTGTGCATGCTCGTGGTAGTGATGACCGACGGTCCCTGCGTGACAGGAGTGATGGGTGCAGTCGGGGTGGTGGGAGTATGAGGTAAGCTCTGTGGAGACGCCTCGGATGCCGTCTTGGAAAGCGTGACGCTCGATACCAGATTCAGCTGCGGAGGGAAGCACGAGGATTTTGTTACAAATGGCATTTCTGGCTAATTAAGGGCTGCAGAGACAGTTCTTGATGATGGAGACCTCCTTGGTTTGAAGCAGACAACACAGCCCGTGCGCCTGTTTCAGCACAAAGTGTGGCTGTAACATCTCCATTAGGAACCAGTAAAGGGAAATAATTGCAGAAAATTTCTAACTGATTAAAAAAAAAAAATAAAAAAAGAACAACGTAGCCTGCTGCCAGAACTACAAATGGTAGATTTTGATCTAAACCTTAAAAGAAGATCTCATACAGCACATAATCATTTTAATATTTTATTGTAGTCCCATTGTTTCATGATCTAAACCCCACACATTTCTTATTTCCAAGTTATCATTATGCATAGCTTCTAATCAGTCGTCTTGGATATTTCATTGAAGGTATGAGGCTTAAAAGTCAAGACTTTCTAGGGACGTACCAGGGAGAAGCACAATCTCTCTCTCTTTCAGCATTTGGGCTTTTTTTTCCCCCCCTCTGTTCATCCATTTTAAAAGCAGAGCCCAGAGTAGGTTAACACTGGAATAATTTAATTAATCACACCGCATGAAATACTGCAAGCATTCAGCCCAGCAGAAGTGATACTGCTCTTTTTTTTTTTTTTTTTTTTTCTTTTCTTTTCTTTTCCCCCTCCAGGATGGAAGGCAGCAGTGTTACCTGCACGAAGGCCAGCCTTGGACAAATGGCAGTTTGCCACAGTAGGCTGTAAAACACAACTGCCTCTGAGATTGCATATCAAATCCAGCTCCAACTACTCAAGTGTTTTCGATGCACAACCCTATTTATATAACCAGCATCCACATTCCTCCCCGACCCTTTCTTTTTGCCCTACAACGTCCTTTGAAAGATGATGCGCAGTCTCAATAGGTCAGTCCTGCTGAAGTATTTTAAACAAACAATCCCATCTCTTAACTACAACATCAGAGAAGACGACTAAGGAAAGGGCTCCTTGACTACTTCCACATTTCCTTCCCTTAGGCAGTTTTGTGAATAATATTAGTGAAATCCTGACCCCGTTGAAGTCAGTAGCAAAATCCCCACTGAATTTAACAGGGCCAGAATTTTACAACTTTTATTTCTGATTAAAATTCCTTTTTGCCGGACATTAAACCTTTTCAAATGAAGGCAAGGCGCACTACTCAGTTACGTCTCCAAATATCTCATGTTTATCCATAAGGTACTGTATTAATTTTCCTCATATGAAAGTAACCAGATAAGAAAACTCCCATTAGCATCCCTCATATGAGTTAATAGCCACAAATAACATTTCTTTGTTAAAATAAAAGGACTTATGCAAAACAAAGGTAGTGGAAAATAAAGGAGCCTAACATTACAGATACCAACACAAAAAGCCCTCTGCCCACAGAAAGTGAGTAGCTGAGCAAAGCCCCAGTCACGGATGCCCAGCACAGCTCCATGCCCTGTGACGGTGCACAGGTAGCTCAAGAAGTGCTCCAAGGACAGGAAGAGGCAAGTGGTAGACCTCAAACACCCATCCTTCTGTACAGGTGCTTGTGAACAATGCTTTGCTTCCCAGTGGGAAACACTTAACACCTAGTGGCAAAGCCAGAGAATGTGAACCCAACAAGGGATGGCGAAAGGTGGTGAAATATGAGTTGAAATATGAGCACTGATTTCCCAAAGACTGCCATACTATCATGGACTACTATCCGCAGCCAGGAGGTAATAATGACTGTTCACTGCCTCGTGGTGCTGGGCACTGTCACTACATTCTGGTGATGAGGAGCCTGGTCCATTTGTTGACTGCCATGATTTAAGGACACTGATTAGGGACATGTATACAGTAACGTCTCCCTGTTATCCATCTATCCATCTATTACATATGATAAAAGGACCAGTGACGATAATAATAGTACAACTGACAGGTCTCACCATGAAATTAAATCTACTGTATTTTATCTCAGTTTCTAAATGGACATTTTAACAGTCCAATAACTCTGAACAAATCTGCATCAATTTTAAGTGCCTGTCTCCAGTGCAGGCTCGGCAGCCAGGCCCTCCCGTCGCAAAGATCACCGCTCATGCTTCATCATTACAGCTCCAACTACTCCTTTTCAAAAGAGTCCCCTTCCTTTTTCAGGGTGTAAAAACTTAACATTTAATCTGTTTCTACCAGGGAACTGTGAGGAAGGATCCACGAAGGTCAGCATTCCCTGCTTAAAGAATCTGAACGGAGCTAAATTTCTTTAGGCTTTTCAGCATAGGTAGCAACTAGGAATAAACACAGAAGAGGATGAGCAAAGGAGGGGGGGGCTTTAACAGGCTTGACAAATGACACTGCGATTCACACCCACTGCTGGGCTGCCACTAATAAGCTACAGAGGAAGCAGCCAATCTCAGCTAATTACCAGATAAAATTGTATTGTAAGGACTCTAATTAGGAGATGCTTATGGAGGTGATCTAATGATTAAATGCTGCATCCAAGTGACCCCACCATCAATGTGCAGTGGTGCAAGATGTCACCGGAATATTTTGTAGAAACAGTAATTTTATTTCAAGGAGGGGAGGCAGTAATATTTGTAATAATGGCTATGAGGTAAACTAATTAAAAGACAGTTCCTAAAGGAAGACTGTGGCTTTGAGCAGCTGTGGCCGTTCCAAAACAAAGTGCCAAATCTCAACAGAGGAGCTGCAGTCAAGTGGAAAATTTCTGCCTGACCTCTGCTCTTGCTATTAATTTGCAGGAAAACTAATGACACATATACATATTCCCACAAAATTGTTCTAATTGCTAATTTGCCAAAGGAGCCCAGTTTCCAAATTAAACATGACTGCAGTCTGTGAGGAAAGAGAGAACAAAAAGCTGGAACACAGCACGTCTGCTGTGTTTCACCTCCGACAACCATTTGCGAGCCTGAACCAACAAGTTAATGAAACACGACCTTGTCGATCGCTAGCGAAGTTTTTCCTCTTTTCGTGTTTTATTTGATGACACTCTCCTCTTCCAGCTAGGGTCCCATCTCTGCCTCTGCTGTTACCAAAACACAAGCTTGGGAAGGGAGGAGAAGACTGCACTCCCTCCACAGACCTTCGCTGATGCTTTCTTTGTTGTATCTATAGAGCGAAGGCTGAAAAATTGATTGTGAATTAGAGCAGAATAACAAATTATGAATGGTGTTGGTTTTGTTGCCATCTTGAATTATTAATCTGAATGGTAAACTATTAAATCTTAATATTGGAGTCAATTAGAAATGTGAAAGCTGTCTTGGATGGTTATGCAGGGCAAAGATCAGGGAGTGACCAGGCTGGGAGGGTTTCTTTTCCTGATGGAAACTTGACACAGTTTCTCCCTGTTTGCATTTTCTATTTAAAAACAAGTTACTATGATTAGAAAAGTTGTTCGCATTGGTATTTTGTACACAGACTGTTTCCCACATAATGTAATTTTTGGATGAGGTACCACTGCTGTCTGAGGGGAGGGAGCCTCAGTCACTCAGTTAGCACTTTAATGGGCAAGAACTCTTGCACTGCAATAAGGAACAACATGAGGCATGCTCCAAGCATGCTGGGGAAGCACAGTCCTTCCACTACAGAGTTAAAAGTTTTTGTAACATTTGTGCTGCGGGTGGCAAAGTGGGAGAACTTCCTCCCACGTTAAAAAACACCACCATCCCCCAAAAGAGTGTGTGTGTGGGAGGGAATAGTAGAAAAAACACCAACATTCACAAGTTTAAAGTCCTAAAGATTTTGCAAATTCAATCACTGAACTTTGTTGAATGCTTTGTTCACTTTTGGGTTTTAAGAACAGTTCCTTATATTGTTTTTACCTTGATCATAAATGCCATGAATAGTTCAGCATTCAATATCCTGTTTAGGATTTTATTATTAACCTTCCTTCTCAAGAAACAAGTCATATCTTCCCATTATAGGTGAAGATTGAGTCATTTTCTTTTTTTTTCTTTAGATATAAACAAGGCATAGAGGTAACACTCTCCTTCACCCTGTAAAATAGATTTCCAGTAAGTGGTTCTCCCATTAGGGTTCAGCCTGACTTTTTTTGTGTAAACATTTTACATGACAATAGTGGCAGCACATAAAAAAAAGCCCCTGAAACTCTGTTAAAAGAAAGAAAAATAAATATATTTCTAAGTGTCACTGCGGGGCCATACCCACTGCTGCAGGGCAGCGACTCCTCTGCGATGGATGCTGCTGTTCTGGTCCCAGTTGAGGTTGAGGATTTATCTGCCTTGAGTTCCTGGGACTGAAATGCTCTGGGAGCAGAGACACTCAGGGTGGGAGAGAAAGCTAAGGCTGGGCCTGAAACTTTGTGAAATGCTGTGTCTTCCCATTTCAGCCTGGACACATCAGTGTATTATATGCAGAGCCTGGCAGGCAGCGATCACTTAGCCTGCAGGTGTTGTTATTGGCAGGAATACTAAGGAAACCGAAGCTAAGGAGCAAGACTTAATGAAAACCAGTATATAAAAACAGCTTTTGTTGTGTTTGAAAATCTCTCTTTATTGCTGTGTAGCGTTATTTTTTCAAACTATAAAGTACAGCTACAGCAGCTAAAATGCTCAGTCACTACCTCAACAGTTAAAAGACCCCCCCCCCTCCTTTTTTTTTAATGCTTTGTTATTACAGTTGCTAAAAACAGTATTTCAAAACAATCATAACTGCTATGGTTAGGGTAAAAAAAATACATTAAAGAAGGGACAGTAACAGTGCCTTTTACTTAAAAGTGCCAAAAGTTTCCTCAGAAGTTTTCTGTCTGTTTTTAAAAGATGGCCATAGCACCACAGTGTCTGCTACACTATGTACAATTATTTGTTAGTTGATGTTTTTTACTTTTCCTTTCTTTCTTAGGAACTTGGACATAAGTTAATCTCCCAAAAGAAAGCAAATTGCCATTTCAATCTATTACTATGATCACCAACACCAATGCAAAGAGCATGGAGGCAAAGGTATCTTTATAGCAAAACCAGAAAGACAGTTCTTGAGAAATTGTTCTGACTTTTGTGTTGTGATGGTTTTTTGTTTATCTTGAAAAAACTCACCTTACAAAAAGATGTAACAGACAGCTTTGTTATTGCTTTATTCCAGGCCCTTTGGCCCCACAAAATCAACACATGGAGCAGCAGTAGGTACCACTTTGCCTGCTGCAAGTGTTAAGTTGTGAGGTACTTCCATTTGCTTTTGAAGTGCTGCGCTGTTGGGCATTTTAATCGTACAGTTGGACACATTTAAAAGTCGCAGTGAGCACTGCCCCATCTCTTAATGTCCTCTCTCTCCCCAGCCCACTCCTGTCTGCTCAAGAGCTGCTCAGGAACAGGGTAAGAGCTGCCCTTTGCAGAACATCCGATATCAACAGTAACCTCCCCACATACCTCCCCTCTCTGCCAACAGTTTAGCCATCCACCACCGTACTACATAAGAACGTGTTTAAATCTCATCGGCTTTACTAGGACTAAAAAGCTTTATTGAACAGATGTCTTGGTGGAGCAGTGTAGTGAAGTGCAGAGGCCATTCCACCACCTTTCCCAAGGTCAAAATTACTGCAAGCAGCTAAAGCCACCCAAAGGTGGGTATGTGATGGATGGACATGACTAGACTGGACAAACATTCCTTTCCTGAAGCTGGGAAAGGTCTGAAATGCTGTACCAAGAATTGGTTGTGATCCAGCTGGTCCAAAACAACCCATTACCGCCAGAAGCCTGAAAGGTAAAGACGGTACCAATGGTTGGTGTGGATCACAAGAGCCACTTGGGTAACACAGATGCTCAGTTGCCAGTTTTTGCTTGCCAGTTACAAAATAGTTTAAAAGCAAGCACTAAGATCCTTTAAGCAGAATAAAACAATTTCCTCAGTCACGAAAAGGCTGTGGTTTTAAATCCCAGTTCTCTGCCGCTTGGATTCACAGCCATTCTCTCCTTTAAAATCACCCAATGTACCACAATATATTAATTCTAACACACACCTTGCATTAGTTATGTTATCAAAAAAAAAAATTAATTACTGGATGTAAAGAATACTTTGCACTGCAATAATGGTCATCAGATCTTTTTACCAAAGTCCTATCCCACTGAGTTAAAAAGGATTGAGGTCTAGCACAGGCTATGCAGTGCCTGTGTATTTTTTTCACTAGGAAGGCACAATTTATGCAAAACACTATACTTCTACATTTTATAATTAATTTTCAAATGCTTCACCTATACATATTTTAATAATTCCTGATTTATCAGATGGTATCTATAATAAATTTTTCTATATTTCAATAAATGAAAAGAAGGCAGTTTCAATCCAACAACAGAGTGTCACACAATATAGGCCTGTCAGGCACCAATTTTTACTTCTAACATGTAAGTTAAAGGATAAGGAATTTATAATGCTGCCTGTGAACGAAACCACTTTTCATACACAAATGTGATCTTTTTTTTTCCAAAGGGTAATACAACAGTACATTTACATAAACTAATCCAAACAATCTATGTATTTGACAATGGCAAACCTCACACAGACTGCCTATTGTTGGTTTACATCTTGGAGTTCTTTATGTTGGCTTGTAACACTGCTCTAGCTGTCAAAGGTTTGACTTGGACTCTAAATAAATGGTTATAGAAGTGCTGTGCAGCGATATTGGACTTCTTTGCAAAAGAAAACCTGCTGTGTATGAATTCAAAAGCTATTAATTTTTCAGTCAAAAATATTCATGCCTATTTCTTTTAATAAAGAAACACTGTGCTGAGCAACTGAGAGATAATGTTGACTAGTGGTACAGAATTTTCAATAGAGTAGTTAAAAATAAATTTAGTAGGAGGTCCCCAACAAAGCTATAATTTTCCAGAATGTAAAACATTTTTAATACTAATCAAGACAGCCCTTTTCCCTCTGCGTTCACTTTTCTTTTTCCCCTCTTTCCACTGCTTTTCCCTGTTTATTAGCTGTTAACACTAATCTTCATGGCGACACCACCTGGTATCTCCGTAGCCTACAACACCCACGAAAGCTTCCTGCCCTCCGCGGCTCAGCATCGATCACGGGCGGTCCTGCCAAACACCGCTCGCCGCCTTATGATTTCCTCCCCTTAGTTTTTAATCCTTCCTCCTGAGGGGCAGCGTTGTTATGAAAGGCCTAAGGCAGAGTGCTTTGAGACTCCCAGATTATTCCGCTGTTTTAATTTTTAATCCAGTAAGAGCTATAGAAACCAAACCTCCTCCCCATTCTGTTGGGTCTATGTACTTTGCCAACAATGCGCCAAAGCATTTGCATTCACGCTGAGATGGATGTCAGGAACCAGAAGAATGCTATTTTTATAGACATTGTGAGTAGCTTCTACTCTAGAGGGCTGGTATCCACCAGATAAAGCAATTGTAGGCATCTCAACAGCTTAAATGGAAGGGTTTATACCTACCACTCAACTCTCTCCAAGAAGGCCCTGAAATTTCCCGTTGACTTTGACATCTGCTCCAGTGTTGCTGAATAGCCTGCAATTTTCTGTCTAGTAGCCTTCTTATGCGCTTCTGTAGCCATTTATTTCCAACTACATGGAAACTGAGAAAACCTTTTCTAGTAAATATGTGTGTGCAAAGTGTTTAATGATTTTATGTTCTCTATCTCTGTAATACGTTCTGTTTCAGACATTAATTTTGTCTACCAACTGCATCTTGGCAGGCTACCATATTTGCTGGGTTAATAGTCTGACTCCTTTTTATTTCTATCACCATAAATCAGACATGTACGGGTGTGTGTTTGCTTTATTTATAGAAAAAAAAAATCAGTCAAAACAGATAAACCAATACTTTGTCATTATGCTGCATCATTGCATATTGATTAAAATTGCTGTTACTAACTATAGATTGTCAACGCTCAATTAATTTTCATACAATGACTCAAAGCAAAATCAAATAAAGCCAGTGTACCTTTAAATCTTACAAATCTTAAAAATCAAGAAGCAAAGCACTCTCTCCATTTTGAATAATCATTTGAAGCTTCAAGGAGCATTTTCAGAATTTAGAGGTTGGGAGAAAACAACAACTGAAGTGTTGTTTTGGTCAGGGAATGAGATGGTGAATTTGCCTGGGTTTGGGGGTACCCAGGAGTTGCTTTGTGCTGCAAAGTCATTTTTGTTTCCCCCACACCTCCTCTTTAAAGGGTACCCTGGGATGGAGAATGTTTCCCTTCTCAGCTTCAACAGGGGAAAACCTGATACTGGGTAACTGCGATTATCATCAGAAAGTGCAGCTTCTACTGTAAATGTCTGTCAGACAGGGAGAAAGCAAAATAAACACACTAATAATTTAATTACAACTCCTTCCTAACACTTCCTAAGGTTTCATGCAAGTCAGACTGATGCAAAGCAACACCGAGGCATACATGATGCCAGAAAAAGGCCCAATGCATCGGCTTTAGAGCAAAATTTCTTTCAAAATCCCTGAAGAGAGGAGGATGACAAAGGCCAGGTGCCTGTAGCAGGGCCTCCTGCAAAGCAGCGCTTTGCATCTCCTCAATGTGTCTGGCTCTGAAATGGGCCTGTGCTTTGCATCAGGCACTTTGGTAGGGAACAGGAGAAGAAAGGTTTGCTGTGAGGTTTTTGTTTGCTCTTGGCAGAGTTGAGTACTTACGGGTTGAGGGGTGGCTTTTGGTTCAGTTGACTTCACATGCAGGTGTGTCATCATGGCTTGCAGGCGCTCTTTATCTTTAGCAAGCTGAAAAGAGGGGAAAAAAAACCCTCTGTTATTTGCAGGAATAAAACCCAGCCTCTGCTTATTCCTAATTAAACAGCTGGCACCAAGGCATGAGACAGAAGAGTTTTATTGCTGAGTAGTTTGGAAATTGTATATGGTCTCTTCATGAGGTAACGATAACATGGGGTGCTGGGTGTCACTATTTCCCAAAGCAAAATGCATTAGCCCTCAAGTGAGAAGAGCTAGACCTGCTGGCACCAAGAGTTTCACTCTAGCCCTGACAGCTAAAAGGCAACAGTGAATCATGTTTATTAACCAGTCCCACTCCAGCTCAGGAGGCACAGTAGAAAGCAAGTGAAGCAGTGGCTCTGAGAGGTATTTCCCTCCTCTCAGACCAGAAAACAAGTGACACAAATGGACTGTGCCTTTTATGTCATGTACAGGCTCTGCAGCAAGTGCAGCGAGCACAGAGGCAGCAGTGGTTAAACCACATGAGGCACCTCTAGAAAACACCCTGCTTTCACTTGAGAAAGTGGCACGGCCCCCTCAGACAGCCACCTCGGGTTGCCAGGCTGGGAACCTGAGCAGAAGCACCTGAGTATGGGGCAGCAACAGGAGCTCGAGGTGCCATTATCCCTTCGGCATACGCCTGAGCGCACCAGGAACTGCCCCAGAGCACTCATCTCAATGGACTCAAAACTACGGGACCACTGTTTTCTCCCTTTTTCATTGGCCGCACCATGTCTAAGAGCTAGGGCAAAGCTTCTGCTCTGGATATCTCTTGCATTTTTTGGCTGAGATTTGCACCAGGCCACAGCTGGTGTCTTGGGATCACACCATATACATCCTTGGCCAGGACAGCTTCCCAGTGTGTTCAGAAGGCATTGGCCAGACACTAAATCTCATTATTTTTGTAAGAAATTAATTTTTTGCATGTGCTAATAGGACTTCTTCCAGATGCTCTTTGGAAAAAAAATTTTAAAAAGAAGATATAAAGAATGCAAATGAAAAAGGAGTGTTATTAACCTTCATGCCCAACACAAAGTCTCTTGTTTTCAGCAGGACTTGGATCATGTTCTCCCAAATGACAACTTTTGCAGAGCTGAGGTTTTGCTTTAGACAAGCCAGATTCCTGGTGCCAAGAGGAGAACTGTGCTTGCATTCCAGCAAAACTTTAAACAACCTGCCCACCTTATCGCCGTCATCTGTTTGTAGCAGTAAAGTTTGGCTAAGTGTATATAAAAGGAGACTTGGTCATAAATCCCCATTCGTAACAGTCAAGGTTGTCTTGCTCTTCACAAGGCAAGGGGATTCTGACCATGCCAGAAAGGCATCACGATAGGATAAAACTTGACGCGCAGGTTTTCAAGACAGGAATTAAATAAAGGAAAAAGTAGTGTCACCATTCTGTCCCTTGGAAGTGCGGAAGCAAATTCGCTGTGTTTTTCAAACAGCTGCTCTTTTCTTGGTCAAAAACCACAATGGCAAGAGAGAAAAGTCTGACACCTACAGCAGATCTCCTGCAATCTCATCACCAGATCTGTACTGGACTTCAGAGAAGAGTCAAAGGGCAGTAGCAGGCTCTTATCATAGTGCTGCAGCAGAAACTTCTCCCTCTGAGGACCTCTTCAGAGAAAGGAGAGGTCTCACCCCTCAGCTGCTGTGCTTCACACAAAACAAATTAAAGCTGAGAAATAGTTGCACTCTCGGTGCAGCTCTGTTGTGCAATCTCTTGAGCAGTTGCTGGGCACATAGGTTGCTTGGCAGGGTCATCTGAGCATTAAGTTTTGGTCTGCAGGCTACTGCAGAAGAACAACATCTTCTAGCCAAGATAAATAACAGGCAGGCACCTGAAAGCTTCCTGCCTGCACTGGCAGGAGGGAAAGGCACCCGGGCAGCACAGGGCACACCCTGTGGTGCTTCCTCTGGGCCCCCTTGGTGAAACAGAGCCATGCACCTCCTCCCTGCAAACGGTCGGGGTCCTTGTTTGTGGTGTTTTCACTCATCGTCTTAGCAAAGCTTTTAACGCCGTTGCTGGTGGATGAAGGTTATTAAAGATCCTCTCAACATTTCAGGCAGACACATGCTAGCATTTTGTCATAGTCTAGGAATTCAAACACTCACCCAGTTAGGCAGGAGTTTAAATTATGAAAAATAGAAGTCTCTTCATTTCAAAGCACTGAAGAGAAGTAAAAGAATCCAAAGAATTTCTTTAAACTGTTTTTCCCTTAGGTCAGGAAGCAGCAGTGATATAAAACTAGAATGTTACTAGTAGTCCCTTTGGTCAGTGGCATCCACTAAAGAAGGCCTGATGGCTTGCTCAGCCACCCATAGGGGCAAATTCCCACTGGTGGCACTCTCTGAAGCACAGACAGTCCAGAAATAGGGATTATTAGCAGGTATGCAGGAAAATTATCTTGATCTACTGAGAGTGTTCTTGGGTAAGGACTGTTCTGCCATGTGGAAAGGATCTGCTTCGTACAGGAGGGCTGAGGACTATGCTACAGTCCCATCTGAAGCATCATTCTTTTTTCCTATAGCCATTTGAAAGTTTTGTATGGCGGGAGTTTTCAGATGAACCCAGTTGCTCATGACAAGCCTGATTTTGTGAGGTATCCCTCACCTTCATGGGGTATAAGATGAAGGTTCCTAAGTGTGGTTTAACAGAAAACACATCCAGAGCAAGACATGTGCTCTGCAAACTTGGACACCAAGGCATGTGCCTTGCCCCAGCGAGGTTAAATCCTAAAGCTACGCAGGTAGGAAAGGAAAGGTATGGCACAGAAAGCACAAGCCAAAAGCGACCAGAAGGTGAGGAGCAGCACAGGAGTCTGGCAACCAAGCAGCAAGAGAGAAGGTATTCAGCATAGTGGATGGAAAAATTGCACAGAAGGATAAACAGGCAGAAAATAATGGCAACAAGCAGGAAAATGAAAATGGAAACCCAGTGAGGGCATTCATTAGGAGTAACATGCATGAAGGAAGGTTAAGTTCAGCAGCAGGGCTTTGGACAGATCAAGGACAAAGGAAGTTACTCATGGACAATGCAAGAGACAACCAAGACATAGCCTCTTCCCTCCCATTACATGCCTAGTCAGGCTGTGCCCTAGAAAGGTTTAGGATCCAATTCCCAAGAAATTCAATGGCTGCTTAAGGGAAAGAAGTCCATGAAGTCTTCTCAGTACCCTGAAGACAGCTGTCTTGTCTTCATTTTCGCCCATCACGAGATACTTTTTTAAACTTATAGTTTTGTTGCTGTCCTGAAATGCCTTTTTTTTTGTTGTTGTTGTTGGTTTTTTTTTCCACTCAAAGGTAGTGCTGCAAAATGGATGTTCTGTTCCAGCTAAGAACTAGCTAAGGACAGGGACATGTTCCTGTGTTTGTGTTTTACCCAGCAGCTCAATTCTCACTATTTATAATAGCAACAAATGATCATGTCAAAATGGTTTAAACAAAGTGAAATATGAGAAGCTCTCTACCTTGTCTGTGATATTTTAAGTATATTTGTGATGGAAATGCTGAGACTAAAGCTTCAAGATACCTCTGCAAAGGGGCATTTACAATCAAACATAAACCAGATCTGACCTGCTTTTTCCCTAAAAGTTCATGAAAGAATTTACCTTCTTTAAAAGACATTACACTTATCTGTGTTTATGACACTGATAAAACTCTTGCACATAAAATAAGTAAGAGCATAAAGGAAAAAAAGAAAGGCTTGCCTTTGGGACCACCACATTCACTACTGTTGGTAACTTGTTTATTGCATGAGTATCAGGTCAGTGGTCTTAGTCCAAGTGTTCCTGCTACAATACATTGGGCACTGCAGATCACACCACTGAAAACCTTGCTACTGGGCCAAACTTTTGTTTCACTATGGTTGTGTGTAAAAGCAGGTCACAGCCAGACAAACTCGGTACTGGAGTACAAATCCTTGTATATATTTAGGCAGGTCTGTTGCTGTGGTTTAAAGTGTCAGAGGACTGATACATAGGATGGAAGGAGTAGGAGAAGAGGGGAATTAAAGATACACTTCATTAGCAGGACTATCTTCCTTCTGCCCACTTTACCCTTGCTGGCCAGTGGTAAGCAAGCGATGGTCTCACTCTGTTATCAACATCCACATCTACAATAAGCCTTCAGTTCATCCTATTTTTTGTGTTAGCATCATTGTAAAAAAACAAATCCAGAACTTCTTGGCCCTCACACCAGTCTGAAAAAATGTTCTTGTCTTGGGGACCGTATGCTGACTTCTTATGCAAGGACTCTGTGCTAAAAGCACTAAATGGGTGTGAAGCTGCAACTATTGGTCACTTAAAACAATTAGTAGAATGTAACAACGATAAATCTTTCCAAAATAGTGTCAAGGGTTTATGGAAAGGAGGTAACCCAAGCATCATCTCTGTCCTGTCTAATTATTATCATAGGGCATAAGCCTGCAGTTTCAAGTACAGTCATTACCAGCAACTGCAGGAGAGGATTCATGCTCCCCAAGATGACTTTAACTGAAGAATCTAAATATACCTTCAGCCCAAATATTACTGCATCTTGGTAGAAGACTGTCTCATATCTTGGTTTACCAGGATGAGTGTAGACTTTTATTTCCCAATTCCTGAAAAACTTTTTTAAATAACAGACTATTTCTCATAATATTTTCTGTTAGACTCTAATATTTTATGACTGGTAATTTGATTTTTATAAAACTTGTATTAAAATAGTTTATATTGCTTCAGTGAAAGAGTGCCATGACCATTGTGTTCCTGAA
>VWZE01014340.1:601021-603521 GCA_013396675.1 Eubucco bourcierii | reverse complement strand
AATTTCACTACAAATAGGTGATGATTAATATTACATTAAAAAAAAAATACTATTACTGCACTATTAAAATGAAAACAGGGTTATACATTCAAGGCACATTTCAAACCGACACCCAAGCCTGACAGCACTTCAAGAATCCCAGCTCACACATCTCAAAAGATTCTTCAATAAGAGGGTTGGGTTTAAGCTTATATGTCAGGGTACAATGCAGCCCTTGTTTACCACCATATGGAGGTGCACATACAGAATTCTCCAAAAGTAAAGAAAGCAAAGGCTTAAAAGGAAAGAGTCAAGAGCCTCTCTTTTGACAAAAGTAGCCTATTTCGACAGTTGATTCCCTCTTTTAAAAGCATACGGCACACATAAAATAAATACAGGTCACAAAAATTAACAAATCATCATAACTGTCTAATACATCCTGGGCTGGCTGCGGAAAAACAAGATCATTTTGGATTTATATCTCTAAGTATGGGATTTCCTGGACAGCTAATATCCACAAACAATCAAACACAAGAGGACCATGAGAAAGAAGCAGCATTATTTCAAATCTGAGCTGAGAGTCGTGATTTTTAAAGGGCTGAAACAGGAACTGAGGCTGAAATCTGAAGCAAGTAAATTCCTTTACTAGGCACTGATGGACACTGTTGTGTTTCTCTTGGCCTTGGCAGAGGCTTTCAGGTCACTGGGTTTTGGATATTAGAGCTGACAAAAATCTTTGCGCCACAGAAACTTCAAAACTGACAACTAACTCAAATCTCTACCCCATCCTCATTAATAAAAAAGGGGGGGAAAAAAGAGGGGTGTGGGGGGGGAACTAATGATACTTCTCTAAAAAGATTCAAACCTTTTTATGAGACCTGTTGCCAATATTAGTGCCACCGAATGATCTCATCTTTCATTCTGGCTAAATTCCAACACACAATTTCATTAACCCAGGTACTGCAGGTGATAAAACTCATTTTTCCCTAAAGAGACAGCTAAAAAGTACCAGTTATACATTTATGAAGTACCAGCAATCAAAATTATGGATTTTCTAAAAGGTTTTTAACTACTTTTATTGAAAGGAAAATCGCTGTCTCAGACTTTTGTGACACTATTGCTAATAATAAATTTTACCATTTAGACATTGCAGTAATATGGTAGACAGTGTCAATAAAAGTATGAAACAAAGATGATCCTTGTCTCTTAAGTAATGCTTTCTGATTACACACCGGAAATTATAATGTGAAACATAAACTAAGAGCACCTTAAGATATAAAAAGCAATAATGCAAGACAATGTGCCTGGCTACCTATGCAGAAACATTTCATTGCTTTGAGGTATTTTCTGGAGGAAGCCGAACGCTCACCCCGGGAAGAAAAACAGTGGTGTCTTTGTGTCAAACTAAAAATCACTGGAGTTAGTTGGAGCTGGCTTGCTGTGTGGCTGGCTCAGGAGAAGAGGGAAGCGGGGCTCTCCCGGGGATGCTCCCTTTGGGCCCTGTCTGGGAAGGCTCCTCGGAGCAGCACGGATCCCGGGAGCACTAGAGGGCACTGTGGGATCTGGGCCTTCCCGCCTCGCCACTGGCGAGGGCCCGAACCCCCAGCCAGGGCACCGAGGTTGATCGCGGGGCTGGGAAAAGGAACGGCAAAGCCGACAGTAGAACGGCAATTCCAAACAGGAGGCAAGCTTGGGAAATCGAATGTTCGGCTGCATCCCAGGAGTGGGATGGGTGCCGGGGTGGCAGAACGCACAGCAGCACCCGCACAGCAGCACCCGCACAGCAGCACCCGCACAGCAGCACCCGCACAGCAGCACCCGCACAGCAGCACCCGCACAGCAGCAGGAGGTTTCACTGGGTTTGCCAGGGATATAAAATCTGAAAAAAGCCATCTACAGAGTAGCCTTTCCCCTGCCTTTGCTACCTATTTGATTAAAAAGCCTCTGTTATGCTGTGGATGATTTCACTGCAGAACATTCTGACATGCAAATGATAGCAATTAATGCCTTTGAAACAATTTATGATTTCCGGCCTACTTCAACATGTATTAGCATATACCTGGTTTCTTTAATATACACTTTGTTTTTCCAAAACCACAAACATAGTTGCTGGAATTTCATGTGGAAGTGCTTAAGGGGTTGAAAGTTAACACCTTTGTGAGCCGAGCAGTCTCACAGTTGCTGCTAAACAAAAGCCTCTTTGTAGAAGCTTTCTTGAAATGTTTTCTTAACATGTTCCAAGTAGTTTTAGGCAGGCAACTAAAGTAAACAAGATGTTACCATGATAAAAACACTTGTGAAAACATTACAGAGTGCACTTAGTAGTTTCTTTCACATAAACTCCCCTTCCTTTCACCGAAGTTAAATGCACATGAAGCAAATTACCAGCATCACTGCAATATAGGATTGCGAGATCTCTCCAAACCTGTCTCTCTTTTAAAGAATATATTTGATTTAATAACGGGACAGTCGTGAGTAAGCACATCTAAACCACAGTCTAATCTAAAGAAAAAAATAGAGA